>VACF01002575.1:0-94357 GCA_006891605.1 Pleurozium schreberi | reverse complement strand
TTGTAGTACACTTTGTTATTCAATTGTGAATTTTGTTTTTGCAATGTTCAATTTGCAGTGTATACTTGTCGGCAACA
Source organism: Pleurozium schreberi (assembly GCA_006891605.1). Taxonomy (NCBI): domain Eukaryota; kingdom Viridiplantae; phylum Streptophyta; class Bryopsida; order Hypnales; family Hylocomiaceae; genus Pleurozium; species Pleurozium schreberi. Next base: position 94,280 of record VACF01002575.1, on the reverse strand, counting down.
TTGTAGTACACTTTGTTAGATTGTTTCATTTGTTTTTTGATTTGATGTTTGATTCCTGACATTCCTTTATTTGCAGTTCCCTACAGCTGCTTTCAGAATCGTTGTTATGGAGAATTGACTGCAGGCATAGTTCTACAACTCCTCATTGCCAACCACACATATGCCATCAAAGGGTCCCTCACACATATTTGTTTCTATGAAATTGAAGTGTACACATGTGAATTGCATAAGTTTGCTACTTTTGAGCAAGAAATGGACAACCCTTTTGCTTGGTAACGAAAAAAACATTAACAGCCGCAGGAGAACCCTCCAATCGACAATAGAAAAAAATTATAAGTGCACAAGAACCCTCTCATTGCAGCGACCAATACTTTTAACGTGCATAACCTGAAGGCACAATCATTAGATGAGAAATGAGGCCTCTAAAGGGCCGTTTCGGACCTGTTCCCCTTGTTGTTCTCAATGCAATGATGGAACGGTTAGCTGTTGTTAGAAAAATAATTACAAAAAATTAAAAATTAATTAAAAAATTGGGGTCTTGAAATGTAAAAAAAAAAGAAAAATCTCTTATGGCAGTCACTTCGCCACGTCAAGCTGTTGCTGCAACGCTACGGGAACATAAGAACGCAGCACGGAACTCAGAACCCTCCTTGAGCCTCAAAATACATGTAATGCCTTGTCCCCAAGCCTATGTCAACAACAAAACTGAAAGCAGAAGCATCCTACAAGACGTGGATTTTGAGAGCATTCCGTAATCCCTCGCACTTCCGTTTGCATTGGCCAGCGGAAGCTCAATTTGAATGCAAAGTGAATTACTGAAAACAACTAATTGAAGAGAATTGTGGAGAAAAAGATGGTGATTGACGCCATGTATGCTGAACAAGAGGAACATAGTCAATAGATGATCTGGTAAACAAATCTCTAGTGTAAACACCCACTACTCCCAAGCTGTATTATCCACTAAGTTGGCACTTTTCAAATTGTTAGTAAAATAAAAACCACATTAGTACCCCGTATAATACGGCATGTAGAATTACAACCCCCCCAGTGTGATATGAACTTCCTCAAATTCCTTGTACGATTATTAAATTTTTGCACCCGTGCTCCATACAGCCACGTGAGAACGTACCTTAATAGTGGTAGTAGACTTAGCATTGTATCTGCTAAAATGAATTTCCACATCATCTTTTTGTAGGTTTGGATCGATCAAATGGTGACTCGTGGCACTTGTCTTGATTCGAAAAATAATTACATTGTGTCTCTTATTTGCTATACTAAGCTTAGAAGGATGTTGCATTCATTTTTTATAGTTTATGGTGATGAAGGGACGATCTTTGCATTGTGTGAGTAACTTTACCAATGCTATATGAACATAATGGCTAAGTAGAAGTTAAACTAATTGTTTTTTGATTATGTAGGAGATAGTGCATAAAAAAAAATAGTAAAACAATAATTATCCTTAAAGCTTAATTTTGTTATTTAAATGACTTCTTGCTCTTGAGCAAAACTAAAAAAATCACTATGTGGCAGTGCTAAAAATGCTAAAGCATTACTCAAATGATTGGGACAATTTTCTTGGTTGAGGGTTTTTTACCACATTTCTACACAAAATATTGAAATTAGATTGCCCCTCACTAATTTCTTGACCTTTCACACTATATAAATATTTACTCTTACTACACAAAAATGTACTACTTTTGAACTACAATAGTTATTGTTGTAATTGGGACCTGAACCTCCATGTGTCCAGATGGAAGTATTTGTAGAACTATCATTGTTGACTTTGATGGCTCATATGGTAGAGGGACCCATAACCGATCAAATAAGCAATTATGGACATAATCTAGGGTATTGTTAGGCAAAGCAAATATTTTTGGAGGTGCATTGATTGAAATGATGGAAATTGCAAAAACTTTGGTAATTTTATCTCTTACAATGAAATTACTATGAATTTTGAAAGGCCAAAGTTGGGCTTGACCCATGATCAACATGTAGAGTCATCCAATTCTGATCATTCAAGAACTACTTTCCCGCTCATTGCTTCCTACTTTCTTGCTCACTTATGTGTCATGAACTTATTGGTCCCAATCTTGAAAAAATCAAAAACACGCATTCCAAGGAGAAAATTGAAATTTGTTCCGCCTTGGTCGGAAATACAACACCCTATTGATTGATAATGGGGCGCCGGTTAGGAATGGGTCCCTCTACCATACTCGAGCTCATAGAGAAATTTTTGAAAGGTTTAGCAGTCTAATTGTTAAAGCAACTTGATTTCACTATAATTTTGTATAGTCATAAAATAGAAAGTTGGAAAATCAATAATCAACCAATCACAATTAAGTATGTACAATTTAGTATTCTAGTTTTGGGAACACTTTTAATAGAAGTCTACTTGTCAATAATGGGTACACATTTGATTTTGGATGTTTTCACCTTATTTGTATTATAATTATGTTATAGCCAGTTGAAAATATCAATTATTGTTCTAATTTCTATACACAAAAAAGAGTTTTTTTTGTGATAACCCTATTTTCTTTTGCAATCTTCAAAAATGCACTTAAATGCAATTTTATCCACCTAAAATCAAAGAGATTGTTGAAATTTCAATAGTAGTAAATATAAATGGAAAGATCCACTATAGGAGAATAAGTTGATGATAAAATAAAAATATGAATTATAAAATGTAATCCATAGATCACTTCCATATGATTCAATCTATTACTAGACAATTAAATAATATTTAAATAAAATTATAGATAAAATTGAATTATGATATAAATTCTTTCTGATATGATTAGAAATTGGACATTTGTAATTTTCATACARTTTTCCCCCCTTGAGTTCAAAATTTTAAGCTCTAATTATGGTGCTTTAGAAAAATAATTGACTTACTTTTTCAAGTTGTTTTTGCAAGGTCAAATTTCAAAATACAAAAGGAAATTTTTTGAGGTCAAACATGGCTTTTATATACCTTGTACTACAAAATATTTGCAAAAGGAAAGTTTTAAAAATTTATATGGCATGAATGTAAGAGACTCAATTCAAGATATTGCAAATAAATGGATAAACAAAACAAAGATCTTGTGAGCTTGGGTTATTTTTTCGTTCATTTAGTGTTTGAATATTTGGACCTTAACCTTGGAGTACTTTGACGTCCATTTCCTCGACAATGAATAGATTGAAACTCAAGTTTCATCCTTCTAAACTACTTGGATCATTAGATGTTTTTTGGCTACATTGGAGGGCCGTTTTAGGCTGGTTTCCCATGTTGGAAACCAGCCACTGCTAGCCAAAATTAAGAATTATTGAAAAATTATTAAAAAAATCAAAAAATTAATGATAACATTAAAAAAATAATTTGTTATATTTGGAGTTACTAGAATACATATTTTTCTAAAATTACCAAAGTGCAAGTATGTCAAGTAATTGACAAAGCCAAAATTGCATTGACTTTAGTTCAAAACTGGACTTGCTAAAATGAGGTCATTGATTTAAAGAACAAAAAAATTTCAAAAAATCATCATGTCAAGAGAACGTCATTTCAAATCCATTCCAACAAATTCTACTCCAAAAATGGTAATGTTTTGCTTGTTATTGAATTTTGAAGGAATTTTGAAATTTTTTGTTCAAAATTTATAAAATACGATTAGTAATGATATTGGTGAATCTAACCATACGAATGGAATGTACAACTCTTAGTCCACAACTTCTATTTGTATATCAATTCCAACATAAAAAATAAAAATAAGACATAAATTGATTGTAGTAAATTGAGACGGGTACCTTGTTGATTTGTATTTGTCTTTTTGGAACTAGACATTTCAAATTCTTGTCTCAAAATTTCCATTTGTATTCTTAAGTGTAGGGTCGATATTTAATAAAACTGCTTTCAATCCTTTGAAAATTCATAGTTTATTCATATGGTGCCTAAAAATGCATACCGCAAGAATCTAAAATCTTATTTGACCGATTTAGGTGTACATGGAAAGCTTGAGGAATCACTGCGTTCACGCAGCGGCGACGATGGGATGAAAAATAGCCATAACTTGATGTGCCCCGTTCACACAGTCAATCTGGTCTTCGGTGCTGTAGCTTGCGGGCTTTGGTTTCCTCGGAGAAGGGTGTCTCCGTATCCCTGCATCGCATGTGGTAAGCTTGCGAGAATGCTTGACGCTATCTAAGCTTTTGATTCAATCCTCCAGGTTCGCATTCATTCACGAAATGAGCCTCGAGAGTGTGGGCGATGCAAAATGGGGACTATATGATGTGCATAGTCCTTGGATTAGGTTGTCTTGGGGGTTGGGCTGCCGGAGGATTGTCGTTAAATCGGGGGAAATCCGCTTCAAAATCGACATAATGCAGCTGGATTGTGTATTTCTGGGTTGATCGTGCGATTGAACCGAATAAGAGGACGATTCTCATGTCAGTTCAATGAAGAAGCCGGTCTTCCTTTTTCGTTTCCTTCTTTCTTCATTGATGAAGATGTAGGTTCTTCCTCTCCTTCCTTTTCCTTTCCTTTTTTTTTCTCATTATGAATTACTCTTGAATCTTTCATGGACAACCAAATCAAGGGTGGGTTGGGATGACGTTGGCATCAACCGCTGGCAATTATACGTACATCTCAATATTAAAGGTAATGTTTCTCCTTGTGGGTTTCCAGGCTGTGGCATGTTTGGAGGGAAATAAGTGCCTCGTCCGAGCAGGAGTTCCTCTTCAAGATGAAGATGGAGCTGATACTTCTGTTGCTTGTGATTCATGCGATCGCTGGTAAGATCGTCAAATGCTTTCAGAGAACTTCACCTGTTCTTGGGTTTTGCATGTATTTGCCTTTGAGTGCCAATTCAATAACATTTCTCACCTGTATATAGAAGTATTGCATTCCCGATCCTCTTCTGATCTTTAATCTCTTAGACAATGTGGCTCCGTTCTTCCAGGTACCATGCTGGATGCGTTGGTTTTGATCCTTCAATTTCTTGGGGTTCATGGTTGTGTCCAAGGTAAGAATTTAATACTTGCAGTACTTTTTTCATGAATTGCGGTTGTGCATCAGGAACTTTGCCATGTAAGGATTGAAGGTGTACAGTTTCGGTTTATTTGCATTACAAGTCTGACATCTGCTTATTTTCTTTCTGTACATTATGTGGGGATTCATATTAACTGATTTATCCTGGCTTTAGGTGCTCCGAGAAGGCCTCGGCTTTGCGACCTCCCCCACCAGTCTCCCTTTCGCCAATCACTACTGTGGTCTCATCACCTATTCTACCTATTACAACCGTCGTCTCATCAGCTAGAAGTGAGCGGGTACCTGTTGCGGAACTTGCATACAACGCTACAGTGTTCTCTGAAGACGACCCTACAGTTTCCGTATCAGTAGTTGGTGAGGGAGAATCGGCATTGATGCTTTCAACTTGTAAAGCCGTTGAGTCTACGATTCTTTCCCCGGACATTCGACAGGCATCGACTTTTTCAGGTTCTGTTTTAGCTTGAATATACTGTCTTTGTATTTGCGTAATCGCTGTAGTTGTTGTTGTTGGAGGGCTTTACAGCGTCATAAGGCTTACTGCCTACAGACCGTGTAATACAAGATTTGTTTCCAAATTGACTTTCTGGTGTTTCAGATCCCAAGGGTCAAGCCTCAATTGTGGTCAAATCGGAGGAAATTACATACGCCCCTTTGGAGTATAAGGTAGTCCGAATACTCTCATGCATGTTCTGTCCTCTGGTAATTATGCTCTACTAGAAATACAACCCGCACATGGAACTATATACGCAGAAGCGAAATTATAAAAGAATCTGAGCTTTAAAAATGGAATGGATTTACTATAATATTGGGATGGTTAACGGAGAAATGGGAATGCAGAGTAGTAGACAGTAGACTTGATTGATCAAGACAAGAAGACCATCGCCCGTTATGGAAGCGATAAAGATGGCCTCGTTTTTCCAGAGATTACATTGCACATGGGCAGACATGGTTTTGCGGATTATTCGAGGAAATTCTCACAAAGGGGCATGGTATTTGGGATAATGTATCGCATCCCCGTATATCTCTGAATTCTTTAATTTTGCTGTCTTGTTATGATTTCAGGCCACCAGAATCCAAGAACCTGGTCCATCTGCTCTTGAGGTGTTGTCTACTGAAGAGCAGAAACCTATACCTTCTGTTTCCTCTAGTTCAAAGCCAGAGATAAATGATTTTATGAGAGCTGATTGTGGCYCGGTGGATCGGAGACCCAACGAAGCAGTTGGATCTCTCCCTGTTCCCGTTCCTTCGGCCAAGTCCGAGCAGCGTGATGCGGCGGTTCTATCATTTCAGTTACTGCAATCCGAAGAACCTGGAAATGACCATAGAAATGATTCTGTACTAGAACTCGGGGCTGCAGCAAGCACTGATTTGCCAGTAAGCTATTTCGATAATGTGGAGTTTGAAGAGCAACCTAGAAAGGAGAAGCGGAAGCAATCCACAAGACAAGATCGGTGAGCCTCCTGACATGCTYCTGCTTTATGTTTCTAGGGTTGCATTATTCTGCTTTGGTTAGGCACCATTTCAAAGATGTATCTGTTGTGCATTGTCTACTTTGGGGTTTATGAAGTGTCTATTCTCTGCAGAGGATTACTCTTGGATAGAACATTGAGAGACTTTCATGTATGTACAGATCTAGTAATTTGTTTCTCAAGTATTCTGTTTTTTTGTACTTTTTTTCAAATGCTTTCACTCTCGCTAATGTCATCGGTTTGAGTTTCCCATGCAGAGATATTATTCGAGCGGAAGACCTACCAGAACCTCCTMGGAAAATAGCGCGCTCTGCTGTGAAGAAAATAGATACAGGGAAAGAATCTGCGAGTGCTCCACCGGTGGAGAAAACTGATGCTCATTCGCCGAAAAACTCCAGAGTGAATGAGACATTACCTTCTGTGAAAGAACAAGTTGATGAAGAGATTCCCTTCACAGAAGATGTGCCTATGGAAGACCTGGTGCACATCGTCAAGGATGAGCTCACAGTAGATACTGGAGTAGTCAAGGATGAGCACACTGGAGGCATTGGGAGCAATTCAGCGGGTGGGGTGCGAACTAGGGTGGTGATGCGTCGAGAATCAGATGGTAGGGCTGCACAGATTGTTGAGGATATCCGCCGGCAAATGAGGGCTGCTGCRGGCTACGGGGCAACTGAGGACCATGGCAAGGTGACAGTTTCGGATGAAAGATTCTTTTCAGCATTCAAGGTGATGCCTAATTCTTTATATATACTTTCGAGTTGCTCATTTGAATCCCCAATTTTTCTTCATGGAACTTTTATGCATAAGAATTGTTTGGCCAATTGAGCCTCGTAGATCACAAACAATTCATTTCGTATCTAAATAGTTTTTGCAAGTTTTATGCCCCACAAATTGTGGAAATTGCGAGTTTGTATACCGTCTCCGAATTTGTGTTTTTTGTATTTTTAAAGCTATAATAAACCGTTTTCACAGTCAAATATGGTTTAAAGTATTAGCACGTGTGAAGGAATAGGGGCATGTCAAGGTTGATTTAGAGTGCCCATCTAACTATTTAGATTGCAAACGATATAGTTTAGGGGGCATTTCTTCAGTTTAGGAAGATCCGAGGAGAAAATTGCGCGGTTTTAATGTTTTTAATGTCACTGGAAAGATACCCAAGTCTTCTTTCACCTTYAATTGACACTGACTTAAGACATTTTTATTTTTATCATCATATACCCTACTGACATCCAGATGTTATGGTGCAGGCTGCCATGGTACGCAACCAGGATCAAAACCAGGGCGTAAAATCTCAGGGTTTGAAACGACGACGGAACTCGTGGTTGGACAAAATGCTGGATAAAGCGCCTCGTGGTAAGGCAGGCGGGGTTCGCGAAAGCCTGACCAAGAAATTGTATGCGGGAGGAGTGTCTCGAAAGACCTGGGATAGGGATTGGGACATCTCATTTTGGAAAGAACAGTCAGCCCGCATTAAGAAGGCCAAGCAAGTGGCTTCAGATGCTGTGGAAGGTCGATCTGGCGTGCGGGTTAAGGAGGAAGTGATTAAGGAGGAGGATGTAGTTCTGCAGAAGTTAAAGAATATCGATGCCGAGGGTGATTCCATTTTAAGTAGACTTTATGTTGCAGATACTTCTCTATTTCCACGAGATAATGAYATTAAGCCTTTGATATCCTTGTTAGGCGATGTCAAAGAAGAGGGCAAGCCTAAGTGTGAAAAAGGTAATTTCTGTTACTTTTAAAAATCTGAAATAGCTATGGGTATCATTCAAAGACAGGACGGAGAAGATGTGTGTACATTTGACAGCCTCATTATTACAAACATTGTTTCTTTGACGCGGCCTCCGCAGCAGGTTTAGAGATTTGCTGCAAATTTCTTSGAAGAGGTTTTAAATATATGATTTTTCTCTGACTGAATTGCAGCGACATCTGAATCCAAGAGTTTGAAGTCCCAAGCAAGTATGGGTCGAAAATCCACAGAAACAAAGTGTAATAGAGCTGGTGGCGCTTCAAGCAACGGAGCAGTCATTCCATCTCTACAGGGGTTTAAAGTGCCATCTTGTGAAACTTCAGAAAAGACCAGCAAAGGCACAATAAAAGGGTCAGGTTTGCCAGGAAACCATAAACATGTCGACGCCKCAAAGGCATCAGGCCCTCCAGATCCTGAGGAGAAGAAGGATAAACGTCAATGGGCACTTGAGCTATTGGCAAGGCGGTCTGGAGATGCYGTGACTTCATCATCAGCAAAATGTCAAGGCAGGACTAAAAAGGAGTCCTCCCTTCTGGTACAAGCGTCGCTGACATAATACTRTTTCTTCCTTTAATTGCTGGAAACGCGAATTGGCCGGAAAGTTGCAGTAGTTGATTCTCTTAGTTCCTTCAAATAGCGTTTCTTCTTTGTCTGGCGTCTGAAATGGCATTGTGCTTCATTGCGAGGTCCGTGAAACTTGAAATTGGTGTTCGTGATAGAGATGCGTTCTGGTAATAATTGACGCCCTTTCAAGTTTGGCTCATGCTTAGCTGTCTTCTGAACAATAGGGGCAGGTTCCAGAGGTAATGAAGCCCACACTACCACCTGATCGTAGGAGCAGAGTCCCCACAGCAGTTCGACAGGTAATGACGCTGATGGAGCTTTGAAACGTTTGATTCTTCACGGTCTTTTGTTACAAGCGATCTACACCGATGAAACGGTGCGTAGGGCTTCTTGTTAATTTCTTACTGGTTTTCACTTATGGTGGTTCAGGGCCAACTGAATCGAATTCTTGAGCACTACTTGTGCAAGGCGAAATTGGCAAATCTCCAAGGGGGTTACAAGTTGAAGTCCGTGATTGCATCAGCGGTGGCCAAGGAGCTGGAAATATATGAGAGTTCCAACAGCAAAGGGGTGTATGTGAATYTGTGTGTTAGGGCCTTGTCTCAACAAGACGAAGTTAGGCTTCAAGTTTCCATTCCTGAACCTGGTCAACCAGACGGAGCTGCCGCTGTAACAGAGGCTTTGCTAGCCACTGGTCTTATTTCTGATTCTCCTCCTGCAAGCCCTTGTGAAAACCAGAACGCTAATACCGAAACACGTCCAAATAACCAAGCTCTAGAAGACTTACAGGAAGGATCATCAAGAATGCTCACAGGGAGCACTGGCCCTGCAGAGAACTCTTTTTCCAATTCTCAGGTCGGAGACGTTGAAAATGTTCTGGATATATCCCAACCTGTGTCCTCTGACTTCTTCAATGAAACGGATTTAGACTTGGAGGTGAAATCYGGTCAAGGAAATATYGCCTCTTCRGCGCARTCAGCATCTCCTAGAAACAAGATGAAGGTTGTTCTTTCTAAAAGAAATGACCCTCCTCAGGTGCCTGTGAACAATGAAAAGAATCCTGAAGGGTCGTGCACGAGACAAGAAGGTGCAATTCCAGTTCTTTTGCCCTCAAGCCAACAAGCAAAGAGTTTGGATGTGCTTGTAGACTCCACCACAGAATTCAGTAGTGGCCAAATGACGAATGAATATGAAGGAATATAAATGGAATAAAAAGGTGGGATTAGACATTAAAGGGAAGTAGGTACATTGAATGCTAAGACTCATGGCTCATGAATAAATAACAAAATAACAAAATAACAAAAGGGAGGGAGCATCCTACCTACTACTACAAAAACAGTAATTCACGTCCAACTTCTAACACCAGAGATTTTGACAGTTTCTAATATTTCTAATTTTTTTTTTGCTTGGAAATACGACTGACTCTCCATCAGAGTTTGGGTCGCCAAAAAATGGTGACCCAAACTCTGATCGAGAGTCCGTCAAATTTCGTCGCCATGTAGGCATTTGGCTGCCATGTAGGTAGCTTTGAGGGCGACGGACTTTGGACTGTGCCGCATAGTGTGAAGCGTCGAGAGGCCAAAGTCTTGGATTTCTGAAATTTGATTGGCTGAAATCGACGGACTCTCGATCTTGTGCCGTAGTGTGAAGCGGCCCTTAGATGCCAATTCCAATTGTCTTTCAAGGAAAATTTATAGAAAATTAATTCAAGCTGTTTCACCTTGCCAAAATTCAGCTTCAGCCCTTAGGTGGGCGCTTTATGGACCTCCTACCTTATCACTTCAAAAGCAAATTGTATTGCAATTTGTGACTTGTAACGCTGCAATATGTTTGTTGGAAGATGTCATCTAGTAATGGTTTATGAATGGTACATTTTTGGAAAATCTGGTGTACATTTATTTCCAAGACTGGTTCAAGGTGCAGGTTGGAAATGGGTGCCTCCACCTCTGATTTGTCCTTTTACTAAACATTCTTAACTGGGTGTGTATCCTTCCCCCAGGTGGAGGTATAATCCTCCGTTATATACTTGGGGGGAGGATTAAGGTTATAATAGAAGCAATTTCATTGGCTGGCTTCGTTGGGAGAGAGTGGGCTCTCAAAATTGCAGGTGCTGATTGGTTGCTGGGGGGACCAGATTTTGAGGAGCAAAAGGGACCCCCAATGAAGGTTAAGAATGTTATGTAGTGCATGCTATGTGAAATGAACTTACATATGGTTATTACTTTTTACAAGGAAGGAATGTTTTTACCCATTGTATGTAAATTAGTGTTCATGTGGAGGAATCATCATGATTATCATTGATGAAATGTTTCTCCTTGTAAGTAGCTATTACCATTTATCATTTCATTTTGTAATACACGCAAATAGGACAAATCCATGTACGGGGAGTATGGATGGCATCTCATAAAAAGTGAAAACATGGCAATATTATGAGGTTGATTCATTATATGAATGTGGAAATCATTATGATTGTATCACTAATTCATCAATTTCTCATTGTCRAATTTTAAGATTTTTGTTGTAGTGTAATTTAACTACTTAAAGCTTTTTCATTTGAAAAATTCTTAGTTAATTCATATGGTGTCCATAGAATGTATCTTAGAGAATTTAGCATCCCTTTACAATTCAACATAAGGACCTATGATCAAACCCTTATTTAGACAATTTTAGGTACTACTCACTGTTTAGATGTCTCAATGAAAACAATCCGCAATAAAAAAAAAATTCACCCACTCAATATGCCACTGTATTTTTTCCTTTTTTCAAATAAAATAGACAAAAGCAGTCCAAGCACAAGTTTTGAAAAAGCATTGCATAGAGTTTTTTCCTTGTGATGTATAAGGTAAGACAACCCATTGCTGTTATTTCACCCATAGTGGTCACCTATGAAGTGTCCCCATTGTGGGTTTTTTAGTTTTGTGAAATCCCGGCCATAATCAATGTCTTACATGATAGTGACATTAGGCACTTCCAACTTTTTAGTGTGAAATTCATTACAAGGATTGATTTTTAGGCATTCCATGTTAGAAAATATTGTGATTGCATTAGGTAGTGAGATGACCATCATGGATTCAGATTTTGTTGGCTATGAGATGGTCTACAAACCTTGTTGGGCCATGGAAAACTGAACACTTCAAAAATTACTAGCAAATTCATACTTTATCGAAAAAATATAATTTCAATTGCACTTGTTGTTTCTCACCCTTGTCTTCAAGTGGAGAAAAAATTAAAAAATTTCAATAGTAGCATGAGGGCAAACTCCAAATTCTGACCACAATGGGCTATGTGCGGTTTGAAATGCTCATCAAGGTTCTTTCTTGCCGTCAATAGATTTTGTCCAAGCTTGTGTTAGGAACACCATCAGGAAAGTACCCCCCATTGAAACAATATTGTTTTAATGGGTTTATAGTCCAACTTTGAAAATGTACTGTTGTAATACAACATTAGTACTAATGTAATGGTTTTTCCAAGGGAGGCATTCTATTTGTATGTATTAGTACTGATGCTGTACTACAACTGTAAATTTTCAAAGTTGGACTGTGAGCCCATTGAAAYAGTACAACATTAGTACTAATGTAATGGGGTGTTAGTTCCCGATGACGTACCCAGAATCCAAAAATTCAAAATTCAAAAATTCAAAAATTCAAAATCCCATCCCTTCCAATTGCCAACATCCGGAATCCAATGTCAGTACGTGTCAGCACGGTGACAGGAGAGGTGATGAGATATTATAGGTTACCGCTTCTACGGTGGTGGACAGTCACCCTCATGGATCCACGCTGCCGTGCGGAAGGAGCCCCTATCACCGCGTCCATGGAATCTCCACCACAACTCCAATATGGCGAAGATTTCGCTGGCAATTTGCTTGTCTGATCGCAAACCCATKCAACAGAAGTGGCTCGCCAAGTCTTCGACACCACCCCTGTTCATTTGCAGTTTTTTTTTCCAACTTTGGAGGAATTGGAGCTACTTGGTGCTGAGAGTTCAAATTCAAGCAAATGCAATCGCCTCAAGTCGGTGCTTCAAGGCCTGTGCGTGTGGAGCTCAAGGGTTGTGGCCATTGAGGTGAATTTCTGACGTCGATGGTCTTGGTTGGTAGAATTCGAAGCCGTCCGAGGGTTTAGAAACTTGTTTCGCATTCCCAGTTAGTCTGTTGCAATAAGAGATTGTATRGTTGGAGCACTRGCGACGAAATCCGAAGCGAAGCTTGAATTCTAGGGTTACGGTTCCACAATTGGGGCGTCTCGTCTGCTGCTTGCTTGCTAGATTAGGGGGTGTCAGGTTTTGTTGAACGCTACGTCGTCGACAGGGAATGGTAATGGAGAGATGACAGTCTTGTGTGTGATAGAGGAAGTCGTGGCTGTTCCTAGTGTTACCCTTCTCCTCTAGGTAGGTCTGAATTGAAGGGCATTCTTTTCACCTCCTCTTCAATCTCTGGGAGTAGACCGCATAATCGCCCAAGTTGGAGCCCTTAAACAAGTGTTGAAGTTGAATGTTTTCATTGACTACTCCAATCAGCATCAGCAGTCTACTTCTCGGCGCATTCAATAAGGATTGAAGGCCGCGGTTGATTGATTCCAGTCTTGGTTGGGACTTTTTWTAGGTCTTAGATTTGCACGGAGGCGCAGCGACCATGGCGACTGCCCCTGCGCAAACCCCCACGTACAGCCTCAAGTCCACGCTTGCCTTCTCTTCCTTCGACTCCTCCCGGGTGAATTCCAAAGGCTTCTCAGCATGCACTTCCTTACGCATCCACCCGCGTGGAAGAGCGAGGGCAGGGTTAGAAGGCGAATCCTCAGCCTCGGAGTACAAGGAGAGTGTCAACCGACCTGTACTTCGGCGCAAGAAGACCGTGCCGACTCCCGCAAGCCTCACAGTCGGTGACTCCGAAGACACGCGATCGATGGAGACCGTGTTGGTAGAAGATGAGGGCGTCTCTCTGGAAGGTGTCGGTAGGGTTGATCGGGAAGCTGCATCCTCGAGCTTTTCCTGGGGGTGCGTTGTCGACGTTATTGTTTTTCTCTTACTTGTCTATATGTGTGAAGCGAAAAATCGTCTGGCGGTTTTATGATAAATGAAGTAACCCGGAACCCTGTTATGCTCACTTTCAGTATCTTTAAAGCTATTCGGTAGTGCGAGGTGACCTCCATTCTACTCTGTCCTGTCAATTAGTAAGAAATCGTTGCCTGAGCTTGGAATGCATGTCTTGCGATTGTGGATGCAGGCGTGTGGGAGTACTAGCTGCGGGTGATTTGGTGGCGCTTGTTACCTTCGCTGTCATCGGTCGAGCTAGCCATGGACTGACAACTTTGAATTGGGATGCTTTACGGACGGCTGATCCTTTCATAGCAGGTCACTTGAAAAGCCTTGAGAAAATTTGAACATTATGCGCCTTTGAACAGAGTGATAGTTCAGGATTGATCTGTGGTCTGTATCTGCAAAATGTTGATATTGCCTTGTTTCTTTTTTCAGGATGGCTTTTGGGGTCTTTTTTCCTGGGAGGTTATGGTCCTGACGGACAAGGGATGAACGGTGTATCTAGAGCTGCCACGTCCGCCTTCAAGTCCTGGGCTGTGGGAGTTCCTGTAAGTTTTTGAAACTTAGAATCTAACTGCTAGCAATTGGAAATTATTTATGTACATTTGAGGAAAAAAATGAAGTCTTTCGTTTACTTTTCCTTGAGTAGTGTGAAACTGAGTTAGATGCTATRTTTGTAGAATATTAAGCATTTCACCTGTTATCAGTTTTTAGTAGATGRTCTCTCTCTGCCGATCACACGTGCTCAATAACTTTGGTGTGCATGTTGACAGCTTGGACTCGTGATCAGAAGCATTGTGACATCTCATATCCCGGCGCAAGCTTTTATTCTGGTTTCCTTGGGGAGCTTGTTATTTCTCATGGTTGGTTGGCGAGTGGCATTTGTGTACGTCTTTGCAAATGGTGGAAACACTGTCGAGAGAAGACCAGCCAATCGCTCAGGAGGGGTCTTTGAGTTCCTTGAGGTATGGTTTTCCAGTCTGTCTAGAGTCAGTTCTTCACTTTTTTGGATTTGATGAACATGCTACAAATTCTCCATTTCGAGATATCGGTCCTCCTTTTCAAAATTGCTCAACACTAATAGGATCTTGGAAGCTATACATCCCTGGAAGTGTCTTAATATACATGAAGTGGGTCTTTGAGTAGTTATCTTAGCTTATTGCATCAAAATATTGTTTATTTTTTGTTTACTCCAAATCAAGAAGAGGTAACTCAAGTCAAAAAATTTATCCACTAAATTAAACTCCAACTTTAAAATAAAAACTACTCTCTAATTTGATGTGATTGGTCAAATCAATTTAAATGACACAACTCTAATTAACACATGCCTTCTAATAATTAATTGTAGTATGACAAGCCCATTATCATCAACCACAAATTGTCTTTTAACAAGAAGAAAATAATTACAAGCCCATCATCATCATCAACCACAAATTGTCTTTTAACAAGAAGAAAATATTTACACTTGTTTCTTTTGAAATAGAGAAAGTCCTTCATTAGGCTTCATTGTGGCATTTTTGAATGAAGCTACTAGGTGGTCATTCAAGGCATAAATGTAGATGGGAGAATTATCAATTTTATAGCCTCCTACCTTATTGTGACAACATAACATAGACCCATTTGGAATGGAATGTAARCAACCAATTTGCCAAACCGAGCAAGATGATCATTCAAACCCCTAAAGGAGAGAGTATTTTGTAAAAAAAATTATCAATAACTTTGAAGGGTCAATATGTAGTGCTCCCTTCCAAGGTACATGAGACCCCCTACTATCTCCATTTGTGTTTTGGCCTCTGGATCCTAAAATCGGTGTCTCAGCTTTGTCAAATGTATCTTTCAAGGCAATGGACAAGTAGTTTCTATCTATAAGTTCTAAGTGGTCCAAATCTCAATAGAAGTAGTTATAAATTGCAAAAATTAGCGATTTTGGGTGTTTTCGCCAACCTAGGCCAAAACTCCAAACTTCATGAATGAAGTTGTCTAAAATCAAACTTTTGCAAACTTGATTTTGACATTAGCAATGATTTTTTCTTTTGATCAAAACTAGTAAAATATGAATTTTTAAGCCGCTTTATGTCTGTTCCACTTGAAAAGTTTGAGAATGTACAAAAATTAAGCAACTTATTGCAATTGCAATCGAATCCGTATTTATATGCATATAAAATACACAAATTTGTTTTACTCCATGATGTTCTACACTCCATTATACACTATTCATGGAATTTACCAATTTCTTGAGTTCATTTTGTATTTGATATTAGTGTTTTTTTTCAAAAGTTCACAATTGTTTCAAATCTAATTTAGTGTCTAAATGATTTTATAAAAATGGAGATAATAGATCTTTATAAGCTTATGTCCTTGGGATTTACTGTTGTGAGTAAAGTAGGAGGCTTTTGGTTATTTTCATATGCAAAGAAAAACATTCTTGGTCTTTCCCAAGCCAACAATGCTAGAATGTGAGCATAGAAATGCAAGCATATGAGCCTTGAGTATATGTATAAGTAGATATCCTACAACCATTGAAGGTGCTTATAACATAAACATTTATAAGAAGGGTATCTATAGTATAGTTAATCTACATTCATAGAAAGATTCTATAATATAAACATCTGTAATATAGGTGTGCAGACTCCTATGCTCACGTGCTCATGATTATAGGCTCACACAATGATAGTAAACGTATCTCCCAAGCCCCACTCCCAATCCCTCTCAAGATCATAGGAAAGAAAGTATACAATATCTCAAGATACTTGGTGGGTCAGTTAAATTTAAAATTATAGTGCAATTGTCACAACTTGGACCAATGATATGGGAGGAGGTCCTCCATTTTTGTATATGCTAAAAGGACCCCTTCAATATTGGTTTAACAATGTTATGAAGGCCACACAAGTTTCAAAGACAGGTTAAATAGACTTGATCGCCAAATGCTACAGGAGTTAAAATCCAGTTTATGGATATCAAGTGGAAGTTGTTAGACAAGGCAATACAATGTTTTTAATCCATTTTTTTTTCTTTTTTTCTTTTTCTTTCTTTATTATCCTTGCTCCTTCATGTTTATTTATGACAAGTAAAGAACACCATCATACGTGACTTGCATTTTTTTCAATTGATTCAAATGTGTGCCACAATCCAAAGTGTATTTTTGCAACTCTTACATCTTTATTCTCTGGAGACATGCAAATGGCCTTTTTGGTAATTGAGTCCAACTAATGAAATGAAGTTAAATGGAGTGTAGTTTCCACTCCTTAAAAAACAAATCTAGTATTGAAATTTCTTGTTGCAATTTAACTATTGAACCAATTATTACAGTGTATTGATTTTCTATTTACAAAATGACAGAGATTTTGTTTACTCTAATATCTTCCCTGCAACATACCCGTGTTGAATTTTCGGATTTCTTGAGATAAATTTGTTCTTACTAAGAAATTTCTTCTCCTTTCAGGGTTGTAACAATAAACGAGACAAAAATATTTTTCCAACACTACGTGCAAAAATTCAAGTTCGTCTTGGCAAGCTTAACTCTTATGTTTTGGCATTTGAGAAACTGACTGCCAATTTGAAGAACTCGATAAGTTTCAGAAAGTTAAGTCATTTTCCAGTTTTAGTTTCGCAGTCTTGTGTGTCCTCCATGCAACMGATCCTTGAATCATTCTGTCCAGTCGGCGGTTGAGTACTGTTTTCAAATTTAAAAAAGGAGCAAAACGTCGACCACATGTCATCCTGAAAAGACTCGAAAATTATCTGTTTCGTTAGATTGAAGTGATCGGTAGAAGAAAGCGTAGACATTCAAGAGTGGAAGATCAGCACACTCATCAGGGTAAAATTAGTCCTCCCCTTCATCAAGCTCTAGAGAGACGAGGAAAACAAGAGCGAGGCTATTGAAGACCAGCAAGAATTTGAATCGTGTCTAATATAGCTTCTGGGTCATCGTTTCTGTATATGAGATTTCGAAATTCCTCGGTATAAGCTACCTGCTTCAAATTTTGGGCAATGCATTCGGCACAAGCCTTTTTCACTAACACTGCATCGTATAAACGTGCTTGTTGAAGAATCTCCAGYACATTGGAATGATGAACTGCATTGGCAACTGCCGCTTCGCACACCCTCTTSAGATCGGGAATGTCATACTTATGAGCAGCAATTAAAAGCGCCATGCCGTGCTCCTTCATAACTTTTGTGTCATGATCCCCTGCAAAAACAGACCGGCTTAACGTCTTCGAATATCTAGGGAGGGGATACWATTTGCGTTCTATCACTTCCAACCAATATGCAGGAGTGATTCTCGGGAGTTCACTGAGACTCTGCCTCTTCTACCTTAAGTGATCTCTCCACAGCTTTCCGTTGAGATCAATATTATCACAATGTATGGATTATATATGCAATTCCAAAGCGAAGGTTGTGATCACTAAAGTGACAGTAGACAACCCCATTCCAATCAAGTATCAGTGACCATAGACATTTTAGCCAAGTCATGCTTATACGACTGGCTAATACGTGGAACTAACAGAATGAGTAGATTTGTCTGTACTAGTAACATCGGTCAGTTTAGGAGCCAGGGTGAGTTCCTCACGGTCTTAGTGTCCTCTACCTTATACCAATGACATCGCAAGTTTTAAGCGCTCCAAAGGCTCAAAGCCATTCAAGACCGTAAGTGACGACCCATTCTATCTCCAGTTCTTTCATTTGGAAGTAAACTAAAACTATGACTTAAACAAGACGAACAAGTTTACCTGTGTAGAGGTAGAGTAGAAGGGCACGCATAGCTTCGGTGGGCACATCAGCGACACGTATGAGGGCACAAGTCTTCTCCTCCAGTTCATGTTCAAACATAGCTCTGAATACGGGAGACCTGCTAGCCTAACCCCAAAAAAATTCCCGTGTTAGGATATTATGAAGATAGAAACACTTAAGATATGATCCTAAAAACTGAATTCCATGCCAGTTTAATAACACCAAGCACATAAACCTTCTAATCTCCAGTTTCTGCCTTGAATTTCAACTCTATGCAAAGTGGGCAGGAGAAAATCTTCCCCTCATCATGAAAAAGACACTATATGAAGGTAGTTAACACCAAACTTCTCCAATACCAGCCCCTTCACTCAACAAGAAGTCAATCCATACAATTCTTGGCCTTCATTAACTACAGGTGTAAGAATGACTTGGCTAAATGTCTATGGCCACGGATTGTTGAAATGGAAATGAGGTAGAATAGTGGTCTGCAACCTCCCACTTTAAAATAGCATAAGAAATTCATACATATTGATGAAATTTTGACCTCAACAAATTTCGTTCGTGTACCTAAACTGATCTCTCCACAGCTCTAGAGTGATCTCTCAAGAATCACGCTCCTATACACTCGTTAAAATTCTTGAAGTGACGCAAACAAGATCCTCACCTCTCTCCTCAATTCTGCGTAACCCTAACTATTAGGGCGGAGAAAACAAGACATGGGCGAGTGTGTATACTCACAAGGACAGCGCGATGTGCAGGAGTCTTGTCGAATTCCCCGGTCTCAATAGTAACATCCGCATGAATCCCTTGCAACAGCATATGTCTAAACGACAGCAACGTCTCTTCCAACCGCTTCGTGCCGGCCCTCTGCTTCTGCAAATCCGCCTGCAAAGCCAGGAAATCACTCTCCAGACTCCGCCACCGCTGCTCGTTTCGAAAGTCGCTTTCCGATCGCAGACATGTGTCAAAAAAAGTGTTGTTTCAAAATTTTGATACTTATATTGAAAATAACAGTTTGGGAGCAATTTTAGCGAAAACATAGTCATGGAACTTTAGGGATTAAACTTGTCTCTTGTTAGTTTGTTTATCTTAAGTCTTTTCCTTTCCAATTGGAAATGTAGATTTCAAATTAAAAAATCTAGAAATTTCAAATTTTTTCATTTGTGGTGAATAAATTATTTTTATGGTATTTTCAAAGTATAATCAACAATCAATGTAGTGGCAAAGAAAGACAAAGGCAATTCAAACACTAACATCATATTATAGAAAATGAATCAGTATAATTACTTGTCATTAGATGTTTTTTCAGCCCCATAAGAGCCTGTTTTGGGGCTGTTCCCTGAAATTGTTCCCTACACAGGGAACCAGCGACTGCTGGTTTGAAATTTTGAATTACAAAAAAAAAAAAAAAAAAAAAAGAAAAAGAAAAAAAAAAATTCCAGAATTCTTAGAAAGTGTAAAGAAACTGAAAACTGATTTTAAAAATTATTTTTTAAATAATTAATTAATTAGTATTATCTGATGTGGGAGTCTCTGTGCCACGTCACACTGCCTATGTGGCAGAGTTCCAGAGTTCCCAATGTGTTCCCACAGCCCGGGAACTCGCAATCTTCTCGACGGTCCAAAAAATATCTAATGATAAATGTTCATTATTACATTCTTCTATTCCAAACATGTATATTTCTAAGAGAAAAATAAAATGAACAATAGATTACATCAAACATTGTAAGATCAAATGCTTGAATATCATGGCAAAAAAATAGCTACATGGMAAAAGAATTATTTTGATCCTACAATGAATAATTGACTTTTAAAAGAATATTTCAAGAGTCATTTAAATAGGAAACAAACATTTCTTGAATTTTGATTAAAGCCATGTTACAATTGAGTTTGTAAGGTATCGGCTAAAGATTTGATTGTATATTTTTATCCTACTAAGATACTACCCGTAATCTTTATCACCTTGATGTAGCCAACTTTCACCCTCTCGAGTTGAATTTAACCACAAAATAGAAACATGGATAGAAATTCATAATGGGCAAAGGAATCAACCACACGATATATTCAAATTAAAAAAAATTGAGTTGTATTGAGGCTTGGACATCCATGAACATCAAAGTTGGTTTCAAATCAATAGGCATATATACAATTTACATGAAAGCTATGGATTCTAAACTAGATTGTAATGTTGTTCATGGAAAGTTCCTATCWACAGCCATACCAAGTCATCTCCATCCATCCATCAAACAAATCCATCTTGCCTAATGGATTCATCCATGCCCAACTATATTCTATCAATAACAAGATCATCCTTTTAGCAAAGCCCTTTGCCAAAGCCCATTCTTTCAATTACCACCTCAAGTTCATACAACATTTTAATTCATCTGGTGCTTCGCCCATCATCCTAGGGTAGAAATTATAACCTTTACCTTGGATGCCTAGGAAATACTTTAATTTAATTTGGCTATGTAGTATTAAAAGAAATTAATAAAGAATATTTTAGTATGACTTTAAATCTTAACAATGATAAATAGATAACACCCACACAATTCAACCTACCATTTCACTAAGTAATCCAAAATTAATTTATAAATAAAATTTGAACTTAGAAAATCCAAATTCCTTCTAAAGTTTATCTTGGAATTATTATTGATAAAATTTTAAGAGGAATTCTTCCCTTCAATTTAGAGGGATAAATTTCAAGTATGTTATTTTCTTAGACTTTTATCTCATGTACATTTTGAATTTATTTTTTATGTGATTTGAACTTTGAATGTATCATTTGAGGTGCAAAACTACTTAAACATTGTTAACCATAGAAATATCTAATACCAACAACATTTTCTTTTTGTCCTCAATATTTGGGTCCTCTTTGCATTTTGGTATAAAATTCAAGGTTCTTTGAAATTGAAGCCAAATGGAGACAACCAAATCCATTTGCATCTAAAAAGGGAAGAAATGCAACTGGTTTGTAGATTTTCTTCACCCTTCCCATAATCCAATCCAAAAAAGTGTTTTAGGATTCTATTCTGTCAACCCTTCACTACCTAAGGAGACAAAATACATCATTTTTAAATGTATTCTATACAAAATACTCCATGTTATGAGGGGTTAAAGGAGAGAGTGTTCAAACATTACATCATATTAACAAACCCATGGAAAAGGTAGATTGGTCTGCGGGGTCTTGGGAAAACAAATGGCATYTTATTAGGTGTAATGGTATCTTATTAGGTGTAATGTGACAAAGTTCGTTGGTATTTATAAGTTTGTGTTGTTTCTTAAGGAATTTAGAACTTCACTTGAAGATGTGCTTTAGAATTGTATAAAATTAAGTATCCTGAGCAAAACAAAATTCTTCTTGTATTGTTGGTTAATTTTGAGAAAAGAAAAATTTATTTAACCCCTAAAGGACCAAGTGCCCATTCAACGTACACAAGAAATCTTGAGTAGGTTTCTACGAAGTCAATTTTGGTTGGATGTTCATGAAATTTGTACACAATGTGTAACTATGAATCAACTTCCTAAAAATCTAACTTTTTTCTTGGATCAAAAGTTATGATGCCCTAAACTTTGTGGGAGCTCTTGCAACATGTGCAAAACTCTTCCTATGATTTTGAAATTTGGAGGTTATGTAGCTTACATGAGACAACATGAAAAGAATAACCATGTGCAGTGTAAAAATCTCATTCTAGAAGGAGTTATAGTTTGTAGACCATGAAAAAAACTTTTTCACCTGAATTCAAACGTTGTAATCTTCAATCCATGCAGTCAAAGTTGCAGAATTTTTTTCCGCACATTCTTAGAAAAGTCTGGTACATACTTTGAAAAAAAAATTATTTT
Source organism: Pleurozium schreberi (assembly GCA_006891605.1). Taxonomy (NCBI): domain Eukaryota; kingdom Viridiplantae; phylum Streptophyta; class Bryopsida; order Hypnales; family Hylocomiaceae; genus Pleurozium; species Pleurozium schreberi. Next base: position 71,866 of record VACF01002575.1, on the reverse strand, counting down.
TTTCTTGTTGCCCTAAAAATTGACAGCTTTTGACAATTTCCGCCTAAAATGTGCCTCAATCCTTTAGAGGTTAAATTAGGGCTATTTTGAAATCTAGAAGCATTATGTGACCAAGACTCCTATGTTGTAGTCAATACAAAGGGAAGCAATCACCCCTAAGGATTGCAGTGGACGAAGTGGAGGAGGAGCATAATAATATGTTGGAGGTGCAACTAATAAGGATAATTCTACTATCCCAAATACAAATTTCATTAATTTAATCACATACACCTAATTAGTCATCTTAACTTCGATATGGTCTAGTTTTCTTGCTAGAACAATATCACCATTGGAATTAGTGCATTTTACTTCCACCTTCGAGATATTAATAATTTAGATTTTCCTTCTATCTTTCACCTACTCCTATTTAACAATTTTCTAAAGAATAAAAATTAGTTTTTTTTTGAATTTTTTCCCCCTCAAATTCTCAATTCAATTCTCCACAAGAAAGATTTAAAGCTCAAAACTCTATAGTGCAAAAAATTAAAGGTGAGAAGGTTCCAAGTCAAATAATCTAATCCTGCAATGTGCTGCAAAAATTGCTTTTTTCACTTTAAATGCAAATATCTTGCAATCTATGTGGTCAAAAATTCTGAAATTTTTTCCCACACATCCTCATACTAGTTAGGTGTAAGATCATATGGTTAGATTTACAAAATAAACAATTTCAGATTTTTTTCACTCTCTGCTATAGAAATGGCAGTTTTGAGTGATTTTTCACAGAAAAAAGACCTTGGTCCTTCAGGGGTTAAGGCAAAAAGAATTTGTATATGGATCCAAACATTAACTATTCAATGTTGATCCATAATTCTTTCGATGTCTAATGTTGATGGGTGACAACGCTCTTAGGATCACATATCAAACAACCAACACCAACATGAATTTTTTTATGAACAAGTCAATGAACACCCACATTCAAATATACAAGGATGGAAAACTTTCACAACAAATTTGACAACCAACAAGAGCATATTCCAAATGTGTGCAACAAGGTTGACAATTCCACACACCAAATACCAAGTGATCATAACCCCACTCACAATGTCTACAGCAAAAGTCATAGATTCACCAAGTCAACATCTAAAAAGTCCATATTCAGGGTATCAATATCTAGGAAACATTCTAGATTCCGAGCATGGTGTCCATCAATTCCCACGTCRAAAAGCYAACCAACCACAAGCAGCCCTTTTTGACGCCAGTCCCACCAGGAGAGACTGACCTCACAAGCACATCTAACTTACCGGCCGAACGGCGTCCAACGGCGTCCAACGGCGCCAGAGAGCGTCTGTCGAGAGCGAGGAATTCCAACGGCTCACAACCAACCGCCGTAATGTGCCGTAACTGGGAGTCTGGAAGTGTCACGGCKATAGACGGCACACAGTAAGTCGAGTAACTCGTGGGGTCACCGTTTGTTGCCCATCGGCTACGGTAGTCTCGCGGCGTCCGTTGTTTTYCAGAGGTTGCACGGATTGCAAGGAATCGACGCTGGATTCTTGAGGATGATTCGGAGATGACTCGAGACTTCGCATCTCGGCATTGCACTTATCTGTCTCTCTGGAATTTGTTTAGGATTGTATTTTGTGCCGTGCGTTTGAAGCGTGGATAGCGCAGAGTGTGCGTGTGCATGAGAAAACGGACAAGTGGTCCGGAAGTGATTGCGTTCGGAGGAGGTGTGGCGGAATTGAAAATTCGCACATGAAAGAATGTGGAGACTGAAGTGATGACTGTGACGAGGAGTCGGATTTTCGGCCGGATGTGACGGAGTTCTGGTGGCTGGGAGGATTTTGATGCTTTTATGAAAAAGTAAGGGTTGATGAAATGGCGTGGAACTCAGGAGGCGGTTTCGAGGAATTTCTGATGAAGACGTCGTGACTGAATTGAGCGCCGCGACGGGCGTCTGTTGAGCTCCGGAGCTGACTGACGAAAATAACTTATAAATTTCTTCAATTCAAGGTTTGTCATTCAATTTCAATTGCTTGCACCTTAGTCGGGACGAAGGAGGCTAGGTCAAAGTATGCGATTCCTCTTAAAATTCATAATTTTTTATGCTGTTTTGAAGAGCAGATTGTATATATTTGTTGAATTATGTAGTATCTTGGTGTAATAATAATAAAAATATTTTTTGTTCGAATGGCAGATGGCGGTGTGATTGGAGATGGTCATGGAGGGAGTGGAAAGGAGGAGGTCAACGAAGTTCTGTCCTGGAGAGTTGAAGAGTGTCTGTGCTCTTTACTGTAACTGCTACTCGCAAAGAAGAACTTGAAGATGGCATTAGGGCAGGTGATGCTGCCAGCATTAACTGGCGACGGGATAGCAGCCCTAATGATTTCCAGGTGTGGAGATCAGTGCTCCGGAGTCATGGKAGCAACCGATTTGAGGAACACATCGGTGCGGCATTCTGTGAATGGATGCCTTCTTCACAATTTTAGAGATATGGAGAGGTCGACCAATTCGTTTTCTTTGAGACCTCGAGCATCCGGTCAATTKCCGTATAATCATCTGCAGTATCAGTCTTACTCGGTTCCTTCGCTAAATTGGCGTAATAAGGGTGTGAAGAGATTAATTCAGGGATACAAAGAACAGGAGGCCATGCAGAGGGGCAGACCTGTGGAGTTTTCAGAGTCGACGATTGCTTCCCTTTTCTCTGAGCATGCTGGTACGTGCTGAACATGATGGCTACATCTCTTGCTACATGTGATTCGAAGTTCTATCAACAATGCGATCCATCTTTTGCGGCTAGCATCAGAGTTGCGGAGTAGCAAATTTCAGTAGAGACTGTAGAACAGGTGTATGATCGAGTATGCTCGCGGTGCTAAGGACTATGGATTCAATGCATGTGGACTATGGGTATATGGACTATGGATTCAATGCATGTGACTCAACGATTTTAATTGTGTTCTTCTCCGTACGACCTTCACGTATCCACACCTTCTTGTTGGGACCAAAACTATATCAGCGAATTACATATAGACGGCTTACGACTTGAAACATCTGCCCTATTAAGCAGGCTTCGTTTGTTTGCCAATCAATTTTTGTTTATTACATTGCTTTGTACCGCATTCAATTTCTCTAACTTTCATGAACGGATGGATTGATATGGTATTGGGGAATGTGTTTGTTAGCTTCTTTGTCATTTCTATCTACTGTGTATTGCACTGTAGGTTATCACCTGTTGTATTTTTAATTTTTATCGTTTTCTATRTAATAGTTTTCTGTTAGAACTCGCAGAGAGATTTATTGTTGAGATTTATCCTTTGGGTTACACGAAAGCCAGTCACTTCATAAATATTTTCACCATTCTCACATGCAGCTGATAAATTGATGTTTTGGTACAGGATTGCCGCCGCGGCCCCGGAGAATAATACTTGTGCGACATGGTGAAAGTTTAGGGAATGTCGATGAAAGTGCTTACACACGAATCCCTGATTCAAAAATCTGTCTGACGGAGAAAGGTTGGAATCAAGCAGTGAAGTGCGGACAGGATATACGCGAACTGATCGAGTGTGACCAAAGTGTCGACTGGAAAGCATACTTTTATGTTTCACCGTACAAGCGCACGTTGCAGACTTTGCGTGGAATTGGGATGGCCTTTGAGCGCGACCGCATTGCAGGAGTTCGGGAAGAGCCTCGATTGCGCGAGCAGGACTTTGGTAGGTGTCACCTTTTGTCGCTCTTTTTGCCCTTACTTCAATTTCCGGAAACTCAAGCTAGACTGCAAGAGCTTGAGAGTCTTCAATTTCCGGAAACTCAAGCTAGACTGCAAGAGCTTGAGAGTCTTCAGTTTCCGGAAATTGGCATCGACCTCGTCTGGGATTTCTAAATCAAAAGTAGATGATGTTCCTCGATGGGTGACGGGGACTAACGCTTTGGCTTGTCTTGCAGATCCTGGCAGAGTCTCCGCAGGAGCTTCCATGTACTCCGTTCTGAGCACCAACCATCATTGAAGAACTCGAAACCCTAAATCTGAACTCGACGAGCATGGGTGCTAGTAGGCAGAGGATTGCAGCTCCGTTGCTGATACTTGTCCTCTTTTTGGCTATTTTTCAGRCATGTTTAGCTACCAGAGACCTGACAATWTCCTCACTGGWATTACCTGGCATTATAGGAGTCTGGAACTCCACAAAATATCCCGCTACCCAGTTTCGCAATGATTCTGTGGTGGGGTATTTTGAGGTCTGGCCAGAGGATAAGTTTACATATTTCTGTGAAGACCCTGGTAATGCGAATTTGTCACTCAGCAATTTCTCCTACAGCAGAACTGAGGGGCGGTTGGATCCCCGTCCTTACTACGATTTGGGTGCAGTGGAGACCTATCAGCCCTACTGGAAGCACTGGCTGTTCTGGAAAGTCAACACGAAGGTGTTATCTTATCCCATCAATTGCGAGTACCACGACTTACACGAACTCTACGCTTACAGGTAGTAGTTGCAAAGCCTAGCGAATGTTTCGTCATTACACTCTTGATTCTATTTTGTGTTGCTGCATAAAGCAAGTCACTCTAGTTTTTTACTGGAGACTTGGTCTTTTTCTGTCTATGTTTGTGGAATCATGTTAACATGACTAGTATGTATTTGCGCCATGTCCATAATACATCCTCAATAGATTTCTGTAGCCTAGAGTAACGTGTTTTAGGAGGATATACTAAGTAGAATCAAGAGTAGTTCTTGCTTGCTGGCTTGCTTGTGACCGGGTATGTGCACTGACGTTCAAATGATTTGTAATGCAGATTCTGGAAATTGACGGTGAAAAACGGGGCTTCTGCGGCTGGAGTGATGCAAGGCATCATCCAATTTATTGTTGCAGTGGTAGTGATCCTCAGGTGGGGTCTGACGTTCGTTAGAGATCTTGATAAGAAGGATCGTGTTTTCTACATGAAAGCCTGGTTCTGGAACTTACATTGGGGAGATTTCRTTTCCGAAGTGATCCATCTCTTCCTGTTAGTGTTGGTGGGCTACTCTATGATGGAAGCCATTGGCCACAGCGACCTTCACATATGGCGTCCCACGGTTATGTACAACGCAGGGGTGATCTACTCGTATCTGTCGTTGTTTGCAGTGCTATCGTCTGTCTTCCGGCAGATTGCCTACGCCTGGATGATACCGGACAAACTTGCCAAGTTTGAGAGGATGAGAAAGGACGGCGACCTTAAAACAGAAGGTGAAATTTGGTACTCCTTGCAGAACATCTCGGACGACTGGCGGTGGCAGCGGGTGTTTGGCCAACTCGGGGTGTTCGTCCTCATGGGCACGTACTTATCTTTTGTGGATGACCTAASTGGGGCAATGGACCAGATGGCTGGATTGGTGTTGGCAGCCGTGGTTGTGGCGTGCATATGGTCCTRCGGTGTTACTGCTGTGGTTTTGTTTCGGTCCATYTCGCACATCCTGGCGCAAGTCTTCCCCGCCTTTGCCAGATTTGCCACCGGAAGAGTGTCACCGATTGCTACCGCAGATTCGGAGGAGCAAATGGTACCACGTCGGCCAAGTTTCAGGAATCGAAATGAGAAATTTGAACTGTAAATTACCGGTAATGCTTGCGGACAATCCGCCATGGATTTTTATCGTTCAAACGAGGAATTGAAATTACTCAAAGCATCGGTGTGCTATCAGTGCAGGCCAAGGATCTGCAGCAACCCGCAGACGGTTGAGTTCTTAGAGATCACCTTCTGAAGGGTATGTACTGTTCGGTATTGCTCTCTCAATGCATAATCTTCAGCCTTGAGTGCGTAATGTTCGTGACGTGGTGAAAGAATCTTAGGCATGGAAGTCCTTTTGCAGGAGTCTAAATGATATTTGAAGGTTCAGAGTTTTCTCAAATTGTCGTAATGTAAGCATTTGTAATCAAGTTTGAATGAATTCTGGAAATCTCATCAATTGTTTGAATCGAAAAGAAATCGGAGTGGACTGTAATTGGCACTCTCTACCAATGTCCTTTTCAGAATATTGTTGCAGGTCTTTGTGTTTAGGTTTCGCATGTTACTAATATCATGTACTGTTGCAATAACGGACATCAGTCCTGAATTCATTGCTGGAGGTTATAAATTTGTGTAATCTTGTGATTTTATGGGCTCCCAATTACCATACGAATCCCAGAAAATGCAGCCCCGTCTATGAGTGCCACAACCGGCCGGGGTGAACTGACCCCCTCACTCGGTAAAACCCTGAAGTTTTTTATTTTCCACACATGATAGAATTTGCAAGTTGTGAATTCATGTTTGCAATTAGGGGCCCCAAATTAGTGAAGAGGGATGTAAGAGATAAAGTCAATTGAGCCCAAAATAGGGGGCTTTTTATTTTACTTGCACCCCTAAAATTACTTGGAGTGGCCGAGCGAGGGGGCTAGTCCACCCCTGCAGCAACAATCCGAGAATGCTTTTTCTACTGCAGTCAGGAGTGTTCCAGTTGGGGCATTCTTCCAAATGCCCAATGGACTCGTGGCCCAAAGCCACTAGTCAAAGCAAAACAAAAAGCCAAAGGTAAAGGCATTGGGATCACTCAGAATCATCGCCGTCACACCAACCACCAGATGCCGAATCTGCACACCATGTTTTAAAACAGACCTCGCCAATGAACCCATTTGGCTTAAATAAATTAAATAAAATTTGGACAGAAAGCCTCACGGGTAATCATGTGATTGGTTGACTATGCAAGTTGAATTTATAAGATTAGCATCAAACCACCGAGGTATGAGCTTGATGTTCTTTAATATCACATCCTCTAATATCATATCTAGTTTGTTTTCTAAAAATCAAATCCTAGAAAACACATGTACCCAATTCAAAACTTAGTCTATATTCCCATAGCATGACCAACACGCTTGGAAAAATTTGTAATTGTCACAAGGTATTCCATAGAATTTTGTTACATTAAAAAGTTCAACAAGTAAGAAAAGACTTCTTGAACACTTTTTAAAATCCCAAGTCTTCATTTCATGTCACAATTATACACAACACTATATTATTATGGATCAATCATTATGGGTTGACTTTAACTCCTAACTATCCGATTCGTAAATTGAAAGTCTTGTTTAAAGCTACTAAATAAATCAACAATTGTAACTTTCAAAACATACATCGATTTTTCAAAAATTTAAGGTACGATTTTATTTTTATTGATGAAATATTTTGTCACTTTTCTTAAAAATTCTAAGGATGGGAACATTATCGGATGTATGTGAGCGGCATAAGGGAAGACATACTCCAATTACTTGTTGCAAACTTGAAAAGAAATTCCAAACTCAAGACCCATCTCCTCCAAATCAAGTCCATCCATATCAACCCTTAAAGGTGAGATGACGCCATGATCGTATTTTGTTTCTCAAGCAAGCTTTTGTAACAAAAATGTGTTGAAGAACCCTTCCACCCCATTAAAAAKAAATAAGTTGGCCATCAAGGTGTTGGAAGTGATTTACTTCAACTCCAATAGATATAATACAAACACTTTTAATCTTTAGGGAATCAAAAAAATATAAAAAATGTGAGACAAGATCAATACATCCATCCTAAATTTTTTCTTTTTTTCTTTACAATAGTATAGTTCAATGGATGCCAAAATTACAAATATTTTGCAAGATTCTCTTTTCCTTCATACAATTTGTAATATGCAATTTTTTTGAAAATTTTAATTTCCAACACTTTAATTTCAAACTTATTTTCTGGTGACCCTATAAAGTAGTAGGCTTGAACTCCGACTGGGCATTTTGAACCGAACATGAAACAGAGGTACATTTTGCTTTCTTCAATGTACAAAAATGTACAAACTGTGTACATTCTAAGAGGTGGTTGCTTTTAGAGCCCTATGCATTTCAGCTTCAAAATTTCATAACTAATTCCACAAAGCTCCAAAAAATATGAAACAACTTGAGCCACATGTCATTTCCTCTTGTCTTTCAACAAGAATTTACTGCAAAATATTTCAAGATGTTTTACCTCCCCAAAATCAATTTCAGTGCTTAGATGATCGCTTTATGGACCTCCTACCTTAGTTTGGACACTGGATGTTCATCAAAACTTATGAGTCAAGAAAAAAGTTAACCGTGCCAATCAAGCATTCCGCACTAAGGTGGGTACACCCATTATGGCGCAGTGCTTTAAAGCGCACCCTAGATTAAGCCCTTAAATGGTGTAGTTATGAACTGAAAATTGTCAGTGAGTGAATATAGTGGTTAATCAAAGAACCATTCGCCATTTGGGTATTAGTGACATGCTTCTAAACTCACATCACATGTTCATTTGTTTCTCTGACAAGGTAAGCATTACTTTCTCTTCTTGAAACACATGGACAATTCCCATTGATTACTGCCGAGCTTTTCTATTACTTGTTGGTTACTAATTTGGTTTTTTTTTCATTGTTTTAAACACAATTGCAACTCCATTTCTTTTCATTCTGACACCTTGGGAAGGGAACTTTGTGCATGTGACTGCTGATCTTCAGTGCAGCCTATGAGCACTTTTGAATACTCTACTTCCAAAACTTTGTCCCCCTACAGTGGTCTCATATTTGTCAAAATCTGAAATTTTGTTGTCCGTTTCTTCCTTTTCTACACATCTCTTTACAATCCTGTGTTCACTATTATCTACTTAGCCTTCAGATCACTCCCAACCCAATTTGTGGCGCTTTTGGGTGTACCCACCTTACTGTAGTTCCCCCGCCCGCTAAAACAGAGCGCGATTAGTAAGTGATTAGTACTTAGTGAGAGTGATTAGTTCAGTAGATAGATGGTCTTAGCGGACAAACGTGACTCACAATTGTGTGCCGGCGCGCCTGGCTCCCCTTCCCTTCCCTTGCAAGGGCTCTCATCACTCTTCCCGTCTTAACTTCGTATCTTGTGCAACCCGTAATCGCGATGTTCACAAGGAATTGCACTTTCACACTTAACACTCACTAGGGTTACAATTCAATTGCCCACTTCTCCCTTGCACTGGGCGTCCGTGCAATTTTTTTATTCCAGGGCCACGTTTTCTTGCTGTTGTAATATCAACAAAGGTCAACTTGTAGTGTTGGTAAATGTGTAGTTTCTCCCTTTTTTGGGGGTTATAACTTTCGTTTGTCGCGCTCTTCCTCGAGTGCTGACACCTTTGATGCCAATTTCTATAGAGTTCGGCGCTTCCTTGACTCATCACAGCTGGAGTGGCCTCGGCCTGCTTTGGCACGTTCGGCCTAGTATCAGGGAGCTCCCAACCTTAGAAAATTTGCACATAAGCGGAGAGTCGTGGGCGTTGGATTCTATCACCCATTTGATTAGGCTGGGAACCAATCTGCGCTCCCTCCACATTGATGCTTTCATCGAGCGCAAGTACCCTATCCAACTGCAGTCTCTACTCCGTCACTTGCAGGAGCTTGTGTCTATCCACATTGGCGCTGACTTTTTTGAGGTTTGTTCTAAACTTCATTGCCTTTCTCTGATTACTGTCTATCGTCATTTCCAGCACGGGAGATGGTACCCTTTGTATCGTCTTAAGCATTTTAAGCAACATGTAGGAGTGTACTTCCATTTGGAGATTACTCAACAGAGCTCATTGGAAGGCTCACTTTGGATATAACGAGAGCAAAACTCTTGTGATATCAAATTTTTTTCTCACTCTGTGCATCATGCAAAGTGGGAGGTTATAGACCACTATTGAATGGACTGTAGACCACCCCTGATTTTCATTCAAAGATGAGTGACCAAAGACATTTAGCGAAGTCATGCTTACACCGTATTTGCTAATTGAAGGCCAAACAAGTGTTGATTGGAAACGACGAGTTGCTGTTGGTAAGAGGGAATGAGACGGAATGAGGTCTCTGGCGGTTATATAATCCTCTCCTTTATTAGTCACTCTTGCCTCGCTCTTGACTTATTTTTCGTATGCGATTCAGTGTCTTCAAGCAGCGGGAGGTGCTGGGGCTGCTTTCATGCGGATGCATTCAATGACCCTTCCAAAACTGGAGAATATCACGGCCGTGATAGGGTGGGSGAACACCGACTGCATCTCTGTGCTGGGCACTCTCCTCAAGTGTGCACCAGCGTTACAGACGCTCAGAATTGATGCTGAAGAACTCAAAAAAAGCGTGGACAACGTACTCTTCTTCACTAACCTCTTGGGATTACAACGAGACTACCCCCAGGTTAARGTCTCACTCTTATGTCCTCATATCCTGGTGTAACAACACACTGTACAATTATGTAATTAACTCACCTGCCAAATAGCTTGATTACAAACTGCTTCAGTCAGTATTGAACCTCAGAAGCTTTTGTGGCATAGCGATCAAGTGTAATTATAATGTACGATCCATGTCTTAAGCTCTTTGTCAGGTTCAATCGATTAGTATGTTCTTCTGGCAGCAAAAAGGTCGGTGCCAGTATACATGTAAATACGTATATTGTCTTCGGGGTCCCATAAAAGCAGCCTGCAAGTTTGTCTCACTCACTGAGCGCAAGGCATGGCGTTGAACCACTGTGTTCAGCACGATAGTTGGTATATACGAAACTAAACGGCGTTTTCCTGCCGAGGTATCTGAGATGGTTACAGAAGCGGAGGCTGTACTTCTAAGTAGCACATTAAAGGTGTAGTAGCAGCTCATGTAGCCTGAATGTGTTGTATCATATTCAATTGCTTCCTGCAGGTCAATTGCTAGGTCAAATTTTCTTGCTGGTACCTGTAATGCCGATTACCTGTATAACATATAATCGGGTTGGTGAAACTGTGAAACTGTTTTGAGGTTTGGTGCTTTTTCTCTTACTGGCGTGTTCTTGTGTGGTTATGACGACTCTTGGTGGTAAAGAACTGAGAAGGTCAATTAGATWGTAGCCTTGACATTGCGCATGGAGCTGGGAGAGTAGAAGTGTTGGCGCTGAAGCTACGCTCATTGGTCAATGTATGCACAAATGTTTGGCATGCAAGTGTAAAGACACCTGCAAAATTTCCGTTTGTATTTTGTGAATCCCATCCCCTTAGAATGAATGTGTGGGTTCTGTTTTATGAACTGCATTGCATACCAGATTTCTTTTTTCTTTTTTTYCATGAGTTTTTAATGCAGAGTAAGCAACTAGGATAGGGGGCATCACAGGAACATGCAACCACAACTGGGGCTAAGCCAGGATGCCCCATTTTCAACCCTTTGATTGTTGCACATATTTAGCCTGAGTGGATTCACAAATTTCTCTTTGCAATAGAACAACAAATCAGAGATTTTTACAGAAGTATTTTGGTAAACTCATCTTTTTGTTAAAAGAATACACATTACACGCGGTCAAAGCAAAAACATGTAGTTTTTCAATGTTGTGAGGGGTAAGGGAGAGGCACCCAATGCCAACCGTGTACCCAATGCCGTCCAAATCTGTAGAACATAATCATTTCAGGCTGTAAATGTTGGTAGGTGGTACATGGCTTATTTCTTTGACCTAAAATAATAAGCAATCTACAGTCCCACTACATTTATGTTCTAGAATGAATGCCTGATGCAGATTTGGACGGCATTGGGTACACGGTTGGCATTGGGTACCTCTCCCTTAGCCTATTCTTGTCCATTTGGAATTTGATGTTCCTTCAACTCCCTACACCTACCAACTCCCATTGAGGTCTCTAACATAGGTCCAGAAACTAGTACGATTCTAAATACGACCCCTATCTAGGAATGAGTGATTGGTTCCTTGAAGTACCTATTATTTGTCATTCATGATGAAGATAGGATTAAAAGATGGTCACGTATCTCCTCCCTTAATGCCTAACCTAGACAATGTTCACTTTAGTAAGCTACAAGAGGGTGGAACTGTGACCAATACTAGGGCTGCAAGTGGAGTCGGGGTCATTTTTGGGTATGTAAGGTAAAACAGCCCATTACAAACCAAATGAGGAGTTTGTCCTCATGTCATTGCTGAAATCTTCTAATTTTTTTCCAACATGCGGACAAGTGATAGAAATGATGAGAGCAGTTGAAACTATATTTTTTGGACAAAGTGTGAATCTGTTATGAATTTATGAAGTGTTCCACCCATCACGGTTTCTAGACTTCCCCCAACCAACTAGAACTGTATCCATCATGGTCATCTTACTGACCTAATGCAGTCAAAATATTTTCTAACACATGAGGAGTTTGCCCTCATGTCATTGCTGAAATCTTCTAATTTTTTTCCAACATGTGGACAAGTGATAGAAATGATGAGAGCAGTTGAAACTATATTTTTTGGACAAAGTGTGAATCTGTTATGAATTTATGAAGTGTTCCACCCATCACGATTTCTAGACTACCCCCAACCAACTAGAACTGTATCCATCATAGTCATCTTACTCACCTAATGCAGTCAAAATATTTTCTAACACATGAGGAGTTTGCCCTCATGTCATTGCTGAAATCTTCTAATTTTTTTCCGACATGTGAACAAGTGATAGAAATGATGAGAGCAGTTGAAACTATATTTTTTGGACAAAGTGTGAATTTGTTATGAATTTATGAAGTGTTCCACCCATCACGGTTTCTAGACTACCCCCAAACCAACTAGAACTGTATCCATCATGGTCATCTTACTCACCTAATGCAGTCAAAATATTTTCTAACACAGAAGGCTTGGAAGAATCACTTGGTTGTCTACGGCTCCTTCACTAGTGGTCCTCATGATCTCCCACCTTGAGTGACGGCATAAGAAATTGACATAGATTCAATACATTAAAGTGATCTCTCCAGTGAGTTCTATTGAGTGATCCCTCAATGAAAGTAGACTCCCTAAATATGTTAATATACTAAGAGCATATCTCACGGGTTGAAGAGTGCACCTCCAATAAAGAAGTTATTGACAAGTTGTGACCTGTTACTCTTGTTCTTTCAACTGTCTCGTCAGCGCTCAACGTGTCTAGGAAATATGTCCATTCCAAACAGCCTCAAATTGAGTAAGAAGTCAATTTGATACATCTTATAAATATTCAAGAGATAATGACCGTCAACTCAAAGGCACACCTCTTCAGAACAGGAACACTGCGAAAATGGAGTTCACATCAAGGAAACCTTTGAAGCAGTGAAAAAGTAAACATGCTAACCGGACACCACTTGCAAAATTCTTCCTCCACATAAAAGCTTTAGAAAATGGTTTTCTGTAGAAATTGAGATTTTCTCTCGTTACAGAATCACATAAGTGCAACTCATCTGTGGGAAAATGTGGGAAAATATCACTAAGTGAGATTATCCCCGTACTCTAAAATGATGATCAGTGATGACGTTGTGGGATCCTCCTTGTGACATTAATGAGCACCACTGTTGTTTAAGGCATCTACAAAGATCAGATAACAAATTTAGAGGATGGGTGAAGAGAGGAATCCAGACCATAAATCACCAGGTGTTGCAACTTCAGCCAAACTCCTGCAGAGTATGGGCAACAGTGTTCCATCTATGCCTCTACGGGCTGCTCTGATTGGCGCGTAATTGGCTCTAACGACTCCAAAGGATTTTCCGCGTACTCCTCCTTAGCTTTTGATGTTGGATCCATGAACAAAAGGCGTCCTGCATTCCAATGCAAAAACTATGTCAGTTCAAAGACTACTTGGTACAGCACAACAAAAAATGTGGCACTACCCACAAAGAGAAATGCATAAAGGTTTTGAAGTTGCTCAAACGACCCCATTTGTCGTAGCACGACCGATAATTGCTTATAATGAAGGAACTACAGGATGTACCATTTTGGCGTACTGCAATTTCCCGAATGCGCTTCACTTGTTGCGTATTGGGRTCGTTGTAAACTCTTGTTTCAATGTTGCCCTCAACATATACCTGTGTCCTGGTAACATTAACAACTGATCATCAATAAACTGTAAATTGTTGAAATACAAACACAAGGCAAGAACCTGAAAAAAAATAAAAATTCAGCAACTAACCATCTCAGCATCTGTCCCAAGAATCAGAAATATCTACCAGGGAACTTACCCCTGCTTCATAGAGCGCAATATGAGGTGCCCAACTTTTTCCTGATACACAGCTACCCTGTGCCACTGTATGCTGCTACGCTCAGCAAACTCTTCAGGAGTCTCCCCATCAAACATTCTACGATTAAGATGCATTCCTCCAGTGCCCACAGAGAAGATAGTAACTGCTCTTCCACTCTTCAAAACTTTTTGAACGGGAGCTAGACCGACCTCCCCCAAAAGTATAGCCTAAACATTGAATGACACAAACAAGGTCTGGTCAGTGAAAGTAACACAGATATGCCACTGAAATTATGCAAAGTTACTTAACTATGAAGATCCGACACAAAAGGGAACGCTGTTAACTAAGGCCGCGCTCGGTCGCTCGGTCACTCGGCCACTCCAAGTAATTCCGGGGTGCAAGTAAAATAAAAAGACCCCTATTTGGGGCCTGGTTAATTTATCTTGTACATCCCTCTTCACTGATTTGGGGCCTCTGATTGCAAATATGAATTCAGAACTTGCAAATTCTATAGTGCGTGGAAAATAAAAAATTTCAGGGTTTTACCGAGTGGTCAAGCTAGGGGTCAGTTCACCTTGGCCTTAACTAACCCCCCAAGCGCCCAGCCCCATGTTCACAAAATTCCAAACTTTTCTATACTCATTCCTATTAAACTATCACCTAAGAAAAGATCCACATTAATTGTTCATACCAATTGGTAGTAGAGACATGTTTGGAGATACAAGAAAAAGGACACGTCCTCTAACCGTACCATTAAAAAGATTATAAGAGTCAAACAAGGACATCTTTCAAAAATGGAGAGGCCATATTTTGCCCCCTGGGGCGCTCAGGCGCTAAGTAATCCCCTTACAGACAAACTTAATATAGGAAGCCCACTTTGGAAGCTAATAGTTAAAAATAGTAACTCTCAAAACGTATTTCTCTGTTCAGAAATGTAGGATATGGTTATTCTTATTATTGGCACAAATTTTGGTCTTCCATGAAGCTTTCTATTCCTAAAGATATGCAGGCAGTCAATTCCTAAAGATATGCAGGCAGTCACTATTTTCAATTTGGGCACTTAGAAGTTAACTCTAACTCTAACCATGATTCTAAAATCGCCAGGTATGAATGACTTTCCCCGTATAATATTGTATAATCGGAACCATGAATGATTGAGTTTCATAAAAGATTCATCTGGGCCTGCAGACTTCATTACCTTGTAGACYCCACGAGGTTGATAAATGCGGCCGGACGAATAGCTCTCCCGAGGCTGAGCTGCGGGTTGATCTTCACTCGTCGGAGCAGCAGCAGGAGAATCAAACGAAAAAAATTCGGGAGCAGCATCTGACTGCTGGCCCTGATCAATTTCTGGTGTTGGCGTGTCCAKCTCGGACACAGCATCTTGAGATGCGTCGTCAAATCCCTGCGTGCTATAAAATTTGGCCTTCGCTGAGGCAGACCCCAACGTCCGTAAGCTCCCTGCAAATTATGAGCGAGGTCCAGATTTAACCAAAATTTAATTATAAGCTCCACAAGTGCAGAGATCGTCCGCTTTCCTGGTATCAATTGATGACAATGCCAGGCATCGACACATCTTAAGGGAGAGGCACCCAATGCCAACTGTGTACCCAATGCCGTCCAAATCTGCGTCAGGCATTCATTCTAGAACATAAATGTAGTGGGACCGTAGATTGCTTATTATTTTCGGTCAAAGAAATAAGCCATGTACCACCTACCAACATTTACAGCCTGAAATGATTATGTTCTGCAGATTTGGACGGCATTGGGTACACGGTTGGCATTGGGTGCCTCTCCCTTAAGCAGAGTGAGAGAATGCGAGGCTTAAAATGTAATTACGAATTTCTCAAAAGGAGAAGAAGAAGCTTAAGACAGGTTCAAAAACTTCGATTTTTACAATGCTAGTGACTTATAAATCCTCAAATCTTGAGATAACCAGTTACCTTCAGGGGTTTACCATTCGTTTGAGATTGAAAGGTTTGCAGCTACATAGAACACTATTGTAAGGATCCAAGTTAGAACCGGTCTTTGATCATATATGATAAGTACATAATTGTCTGGACCTTTTCTCCAAAGTTTCCTCACCCTCCTCAGTCATTCAGTCATTCAGTCATTCACAAGCAAGACAATCAAGTCTAAACCCTGAACCCTGAACCCTACACCRAACAGGGAACTACCGGCATGCGCTTTCACATGCATCCATCGATCCTGGTGAAAAACGTAATACAAAAGTCAAAGTTCACGACASACCACCACCACGTATCACACCATTWATCTTGTATCCCACATTGTCGCTCACCATTGAAACTCAAAATTWACCCTAAAGTCGAAATAGATACTCCCCAAATGCATGCAAGGATGATCAAGTACAATGGACGAAACGAAACATACCACCCGCGCCGAGCGAGTACAGCTTCTTCGCCACTGCACGCGACAGATGAGAGGCCATCTCGGCACTCGACCTTGTGCTTGGTGTTTTCCCACAGCGAGTGCCAAAAATCTTCTACAAGTCGAATTTAGCAATTCCTTGTGCTCTCGTTAACGCAATAAGTTTGTTCGATGCTCTTGAAATTCTCGACGAATGTGCAAAAATGAGGTTGTGAGCTCTGTGAGAATCACAAGAACGATCAAAGTTTCAGGGAAGGGCCGCCTCCTGGAATGGGAAAMGACAGAGGGGCGGGAACGGAACCCGATGAAATGGAGGGTGMGTCTATYATCTCGTAGATTTGGAASTGGTGGGGTTTCTGAGGTTGCTGCGACGCGACCCGTGCGAATGCGGGGTGGAGGGGTTTAGGGTTTTAGGCCTTTTRGGTGACGTCAACATCCAAGGTCTTCAAACTTCTGTCAGCTGCTTYTTCCAGTGCCTACTGATTGGTACCCTAATTACCCAAGTGACCATTTTCTGGTCGCTGTGCCTCTTTTTTTGAGCTTCTGGTTTTCCAATAAAAATCAATTATTCAAAGTAGAGTGCATTCTAAATCCAATGGTGATGGTTTCATCAAATTTCCAATTAAACTTCACCTTGTGAAATTTTTGAAAGTTTAGTGGTGTAGTATAATGCACAGCTCTTTTCTTTTGTTCATGTATTTTATTTAATTTGGGCATGTACCAAATCAACCACTGCAATTGTTGCCCAAGGAGCTCAAGGAGAAGACAAGTGTACCCATTCTTGTTTTTCACCTTACAAACACTACTTTCAATTCAATGACTACTCAATATTGCAGGCTCCACCCATAATTGCAAAATGACATAATAATGACAGAATAATATTGCATAATGTTTTGAAATTTTACATGAGCATTCTCAACTCTCTTTTCTTTCACAAAGTACAAATAGTCATCATTTCAATGAACTCTCTCTAAGATATGTCCTTTCAAAGTGTATTGCCATTGACCCAAAGATAAATTCAATCTTCAATATCTACTAAACTGTATTTTCAAAAAATCTAAAATTTTATGAGGTGCTCACTCTCAATGAGAACAAGATCCTACAAGATAATTCTATTTGATCTCAAGAAAAAATGAGCAAACAAATTGCTAAAATTTTTGGCAGTTTTGGCCCATTTTAAGAGTACACCCCCTTAAATCATTAAAGGTTAATAATGAAGGTTCTAAATTAGTGTTAGCTTCAAAATTAGTTTCCAAACAAATTTTCATTTTTGAAGAAATTGTAACAATATACGGAAACTTTAGTCACTTTACACATCATTTTAGTCACTTCACAAATAGTGTGACTTTAATAAATTAGTAAGGCTTTAACAAACAAGACAAATCATTGGAGTCAAAAATGGATAGGGAGCCCTTTCCAAGTAATAGTGGGTAAATATATTTCATATTCTTGTACTCAAGTTAATTTGCAACTTCCAATGGAAATCTAGTTCATCAAACTACTCACGTTAATATTTTACAAACATTCGCCCCTTAAACAAACAAAATTTGAATTAGCAAGTAGGTTTCTACAAATAGTACAAAGTCAAATTTGAACGGGTGTTTTTAAAATTTTGATACAAAGTGAAGATAAAAATTCTAAATATTTGTCTCTACATTTTCAATGATCAAATTAAGAAAAAAAATGATCAGTGCACCAAAAAGCAYCAAAAAAATGGCCATTGTATTGTCAAGTTAATTGACTTCTTTATATTGCACAGTAGTTTAGAGTAAGTTGCATAAATCCCTTATTTGCTTTTGAAAGTTTGGATGTGAATAACTCCCCAAAAGATATAGTACACAATAACATAAAAGGCTCAATGGTAAATAGAGCAATTAATAACATCACTCCAAAAGGACTCAAAGTCTATTGATTCAATATTGCAGGGTTTTTTTATTTTATTTATATACTTCAAATATTAAAATTTTACGATTTTAATGACCTACTAATCTTGTGTACAATTAATATTCAAGAAAATAGTTTTAATTTTCAATTTTTGTCAACACACCTAAAAATGACAACTTTTGACAATCTTGCATGATTGCTTTATCTTAGGATTTTCTTTAGGGGATAATCCCTAGGAGATGAGGGTGTTTGTGAAGCAAAATTTTCAAAAATTGCCATTTTTAATGCATTGAACAAAATTGAAAGTTTTTTTTTGTAAAATTCAGGCATACTACAAAAGTTTAGTAGACTAATATGACAATGTGTTGAAAAAATTTCAACCCATTTGACCATGTAGATTGAAAGATTATAATGTTTGAAATGAGAACAATAACTTCTTTCATTTCTATGAAATGCAATCAACAAACTTTGAGACTTGGAGTATGAGTTTTCATCTTTTTTTTTTGAGTCCTTCCACCATTGAATCTCTAATCTTGTTAGGTACATAGTTACATGCAACATTTCAAAAGCAACTATGGAATCTAGCTTACTCTAAATCACCTTGCAATGCAAGGAACTTAAGTGAATTGGCAATATACTTATCATTTTTTGATGATTTCTTGTACAATGAATAATTTTTATTTGAAATTTAAATGGTGAAAAATTAGAGACATTTAGCTGATGTGAGGAAAATTTTAGAACTATGACTTCACAAATTGCGAGATAATGAAGTTGAAAAAATAATTTTTCTTGAAAGTGCCCCAACATAGCTAATAAAGTTTTAACTTCTCACGGGACTTCATTGAATGTAATTTAGAGAATTAGTTTTTTTTTTTAAATTTTATGCCATATTTTATTAGTTATATACATCAAAAGCATGTAAGGGTTTTTTAGCAAAAGATCCCCCAAAGATGCCTATTTTGCCTAAACTACCTAACTCTTTTATAGATAGCAACATAACTTTGATCCAAGCACGTGATTGAAAAAAAAAACTATATTTACACCACAAAGGTAGGTATTCACACCTTGTGTCAAAATCTTGTGAATATCCGACTAAAATTGACATTTTGGGAATTTATCCAAGGTTTTTAAGTGTCCATTGAATGGACACATGGTCCCTTGGGAATTATTTCAATAGTTAGTACGTTACTCCTTATAAAACAACACTAGTTCACACTACTTTGTGATTGTGCAATTTTCGRATAAAATATTACATTTCTTTGATTTATGATCCATTCAATGAGTTCTAGGATTGTATCAGATTGTTTTATACGTGGATTATTTCACCTTGGTCTACCAATGAGTGTAGAATTCTTCATGCATGTATAGTAGGATAATTTGCAATGCCAAGAGGGTAGGTCTCTAGTGACTTCATTGCTTAAAGGTAGAGGTGATTAGATTGCTAGGATCCTATAARTTGGTAGCAAAGTTACTATAAATGGGAATAGCGAGAATAGATCAAGAAATGAGGTTTGACAAAGGAAGAATAGAAAGGAGGTCAAGGTCTGTTTTTCGATCTTTCTTTTACTTCAAGCCAAGGTGTGATGGCCATAGCCTAAGTCATTTTCTAGGAATAAAGACATTCTACTTGCGATTCTCATTTGGTATCATGAGCTTCTTTGGAGTCATGGTGTCTTGGGAGTTATGAGTGGTGAGAGGATGTTTGAGCCATGGAATTTCTTTTTTGGAAGTGCCATTTGGTTGTGGGAGATCCATGTATGTTTGGGGCAATGTAGTTTCTTTTTGGAGCCTTGTCATTTGGTTTCGTTGCCACAACACAAATTTATCAAAAGGTTTTTATGTAGAGTTTAGCTATGTAAGTCTAACACAATAGAAGAAAAAATCTTTGAAGTACCATGGTGTTAATTGCCAAGTTTGTAGTGATTGCATAAGTTGAGAGTAATTTGAAAGAATGAAATTGAAACTCAGGTGGGACACTTAGCGCATTTTAAAAACAACGTGCGGCGGAATATAGAGTGGATTTTATTCATTGTGGGTAAAAATTATAATAAACTTACAAATAAGGTAGGGAACATTGAATTGAACAAATCAATTATTAGTAAAAAAGGTAGTGTAGAAATCAAGACCATTAAAAATTAGTACATGTAATGAAGGGATCCAAGATTAGGATCCTAAATATTGTATTTAGTACAAGTTGTATGTAGCTGGCTACACAGCTGGTTGTACAAGAAGATTACAATAAGATTGGATGAAAAGTTGGGACGTTTCCGAAAGTCTGCAGATGGAAATTTCTAAATTGACCTTCAACCGGCAGGAGCTGTAGGGTGCAAATTTTGATGGCAGATTTCCTTAGTTTCGGTTTTAGAGTTTTGTGATTTGGACATCACATTTAGTAGATGCACATTTTGGCATCAATTCTACTATGCGGATTGTCTTCTTGCTGTACTGTTCAGATTTTGATGGACATTTCTTACCCTAGAACCGCATTCAAACATTCATGTAGTTTTTGTGAACTTTCTTTGCATGACCTTGTGTTTTTCAACACATGTGAATGACATTTCCATGCAAATCTCTATTTTTTGAAAATAAGTAATTATAGGGTTTTTTTTAATTTTCAATAGGAGGTAAATAGCCCCCTAAAAAATACCCCCTCGCCGCACGTGGTGCACAAAATATACATAGAATGTCCCACCCGAGAATTTAAAGACAAATTTTTGTTTGTAGGTAATTTGGAAGTTTTTAAATAAACTTTGTATGTAGAGTTTATTGCAGAATGTTTGGTCCTCTGAAAGTTTGGTATAAATGTGAATGATATTGCAATTGTTATTTGTGAGTGAAGTAGTGGATAGTAGATAGCAAAGTGCTAACAATTATAAAAGGCCGAATAAAAGGCTTTGTTTCAATAATTTCCTATAAGATATCCATTTCCAAAATTGTTGTAATAATTGAATACAAATATAACTATTTAAGAGAACAAAGATTTTGTGAGGCATGACAAATCTCATTCAAATTCTAGTATGAAATGGTCTAAGAGAACCAAGGGTGATGACATAAAGGAATATGAAATTGAAGGTGTCCCCTAGTCCTCATTAGATGGTAATATTAAAGATATTTTTCTAGAGATGATGGAGCCTTGATGTTCACAAAATTAATTAG
Organism: Pleurozium schreberi; assembly: GCA_006891605.1. NCBI lineage: Eukaryota > Viridiplantae > Streptophyta > Bryopsida > Hypnales > Hylocomiaceae > Pleurozium > Pleurozium schreberi. Next base: position 50,507 of record VACF01002575.1, on the reverse strand, counting down.
ATTCTTTCTTGCTTGATGGCACAAATAGATGTGATTAACAGAATGGAAATTGTGGTGCTTGTAATTATTGAATGAAGAAGCGCTGCAAAAAAGAGGCAAATGTTGTGAAATTGTTTTCACAAGATTTTTTTGATGGTTTGATTCTTTGAGATTATTATTACAATCTTCTTCATTTGTATTTACAATGGAAGATATTTGATGAAAGAACTTATATAGAGTAAACCAGCTATTTACCACACAATTCCCAAAATCACACACCAAACCCTTTCAATAACCACACACCAACCACACAATTCAACTATCAATTCAATTGTGATGGAAACCAGATCTTGTATCAGTGTATCACCATCCAATGACCACACAGTGTGCGGTGAAGGGATGCAAGGAATTTTTAACTTCATTTCAACTTCATTTCCTTTAATTTGCAATAAAAGGTGTAGGAAGAAACCTTTTTGCATTCCATTCTTTGAAGGTGAATCTTAACATGACATTTAATAATCATGCCAAATTTCAAAACATGCAAGTCTCTATATTTATGTAGAAAAGAATTTGAATTTTCTGTGTGCGGTGATTGGCAAGTTTACTATATATGTTTTTTTTTACTAGATTCCCTAACAAATCTAGCTTTGAAAATAGTCTTATACATCTACTCTCCAATAACTAGCAACTATATTTACAAATGTTGATTTTGCAAATTAATGATATTCACGATGTGAATTACAATTAAGGTGACTACACCTAATTTCAACCGCTTTCTAAAGCCTCATAGTTTAGATTCTTGCCTAAAATGTACATCCTCACTACTCATAAGAGTCTACAATTGGTTATCCTATACCCTAATTTTAGTACTTTGAATATTCATAGTTACTTTATTCACTAGGTGTCCAAAAAATAATTTCTAAGAGAATCTAGAACCCCTTTTTCACTACCTTCCAACCAAGACCCCCCAAAAGTTTTCAAAGTAATGATGGGAACCAGGATTGCTGAATTGCTCACAATATTTGTGCAATTTTAGGTGCAGTTACCCTAGTTAGACCCAGAACCCTAAGTAGGCACAATTGAGTGCAGAATTTGAAGTACTAGTAAGCCTTTAGTTACTGGTGACCAAACAATGACTAATAATAAGGTACCGTATGCTGCCCTCCGGCTCAGTTCTTTGGAGGGCGGCCGTCAAAAAACAGTCGGTAAAGTTGCTCCGCATCAACTGCATGCAATCGGGACGATCTGAGCCGTTGAGCACGGACGGCTTGGAATGGCCGGCAGTCCGGCACTGTTGGGCGGGATTGGCCGGAGCTGAAGATGGGCCTTGGATTAGCGTTAGGGCCTCCTACGGTGCTGTCAGTCACGCTCCATTGCTGGGCAAAAGTTTACAAGGGAGCTATAAGGTAGAAGCACCTAAAAGCAACACTTGTTTTAAATTTGCAGATCTTGAGGGTAGCTACCATATAAAATGATGCGTGTTTGTTAGGAAATGGAACAAGAAATCAACAAAATTGGTTATGTATTTTTGTGGGCTCGTATGAATATAATACAAACTTTTGAAAACAACTATGTAGATGCACCTACTGTGGACACTAGACTAACACCAAAGTGGGCATGGAAACACCCAAAAGCAACACACTCTAAGCTTGGATCACACGCGGGTGATTGGCCAGTTCTTGGAAGAGTGACAACTTCTTGGAACCCCTCCTATCTACTTTGAGTCCACTTGCGCTTGGATTTGGGACCACTTGCACTTGGATCTAGGTATTATTTTAGGTGTTAAAAAACAACTAGTGTTATATTTGGGTGTTGCTACCTTATAGGGTCCAAGTGAGCAATTGGAGTCATGTGGTTGACAAATCCAATAAGAYTGTAACACGTATGGATTCCTTCAAGATATGAACGATCTCAACCAATGCGGTAATTGGGGTTGTCCATCAATTGCTATGAAACATGGACTATTGTGTTCCCGCTCACCTACTTTGGCAAGACAAATTGGTGGAACTCTTTTTGTCTTGTACATTAAATAGGGATATTGAGGGGACCCAAACTAATTAATTGACATTTCACACTGTAGAAATATCTACCTTTGTTTTATGTACATCAAGTGTACAGGAGTTGTAAATCATGTTTCAAACATCTACACTTTTCCACAATAAGTCCTTTTAATTGTTTGGTGCTTTTAATATCCCTATTTAGTGTAGTGCTTTTGCCTACTAACTAATAGAACATAGTAGAAGGATTTTTTTTTACAATTTATTTAATTGAGACTAAATAGTTGTGTTTTTCTTAATTATATTGTATTGCTCATATTGCTAGACTGCAAAGCGAATACTCATTAGAAAATCTCCCTACTTAAGATTATATTGTACAATTGCGTGAAATTTTACTATGGAATGCATGGTGTCTTTACAATCAAATTCAGAAATTCGGAGTGGATTGTGTAATGTTTTAGGTTTGTTTTAAGTTTGCTTGTTAAATCTATTTCACTCCTTGTGAAAGCTATAACCCCCGTATGTGGACTAAAGACAATGGTTGCACTTCATTAACATTACATTTGGTTGTTTTGCTCTTGGGATGGGCATAAGTAAGGTGAGGCTTACTATCTCGTGGAGTTTTTGAAGACTTTTCTTCAAACTTCTACTTATGTTGAACTAGTAATTCTACTATATGTTGAGGATGGGAATATGCACTAGCAAATGTAGTAACTATTCTTGAGATTTTTCTACGACACATTTATGCCTTGATATTCAAGACTGTCTTCACTAGTAAAAAACGCATAAATTTAAACAAAATTCTGTTGATTTGGTTGCATTGTGCCGGTCACTTTTCTGTTGATTTCAACAAAAATCTGTTAAAACTATTCTCCTACTTAGAGAATTTTCCTATGCTTTTCCTTCATAGGGTACCTTCTTCTTACAGGTGTATACATTAAATATATTTTTCACATTTTTTTAAAATTGTTTTTCTATTTTTACAGTACTCCCAAAAAAAACATGAGTACTATGTGAGTACTATGCCAAACGCTACAAAAACGGGGGGTCTTTCTTGCAATCACCCTGGTTCCATAATCTCTCAAAAGAAATCATTCCTTGAACTTGAAACATTAATATGCAATAGTGACTAACATTGTTGTAGACAATATTTTGAATCACAAGCATACACATTCAAATTTGGAAAGAAATACTAAACTATTGTAGTCAAAATTTCAAACTTTGACAAATTCCTTTAGTAGTAAGTTAGACATTCAAGGAGTGTTGTGAGAGTAGAAGTTGGTTCTCACTTTTGACGTGAATACATAATTCCTACGACTCGTTAAGCACTATTCAGCCAAGTATCTATACAAAATACTCAAAATTATAGTCCATAATGACTCTCGAATCATGCCAAGAACCAATGATTCCAAAATTACAGTGCCAGGCACGATAATTTCAAGAGTATACTTAATTCCTGAGTGCCGCTTGATCCATTGTGGAAGTGAAAGAGGATGCTGAAATCACAAACGATTCCATTACATGGGGGAAAGGAGGGCCGGAGATTGTTATTCTTTGGAATAATAAACCGTATAATCTGAAAATGCATGGAGGAACATATGATGATCTATGAGCTTCCACTGCAGAGCWTACAAAATTAATAAACAGATGAGAAGATTATGAAGTTTGTCTATTTATGAAAAAGGGCGTTGAGAGCTTCTCACAACCACCACTATGCGATCTTTGCACTTCAGTACACTGACAGAAGACAAAATTCTGTAAAATTGAAGACAACAAGAAGGAAGAAGTATGATAGGGCACCATACTTAACTTATTAGGTGCTAATCAGAAATGCCCACTTCCCATGACAAATTAATACAAAGCTTGCAATTAGAGAGGACGGAGGCAGCATTTGGTGACGCACTTTGTAGAACTGCCATGATCTTCGGATAGATAGAGATGCGCTGAGGTGTCATTATGCCCCAAGCTTAATTAGAAAATATCAGTACACCAGTCTTCCGCTCTGGTCTCCTTGTAAGCTGCCACATACTATGCAAAGTGACGTCCACTGAAGTGGTAATGACGTTCATGGGGGAAGCATATTCTACCTGCACTTGCATTTGAAGAAAACTTACGGAACATGCCGGTCGCCGCTAAACTAAGAGGGACACTATTTTATCAACTGTCCCATGGCACCGTCTTCTGCCCTGGAAGGCAGGCGGCATCGTTCTGGAGAGGGCACACGAATTTCACTCTGCCCTCACTGAAAATGTCACGAACACTTTGATTCTTCATTTTCTCGATACCCACTTAGCTGTGGCCACTCAGAAGTTTCACGAAATCTTGATATATGAAAGCATAACTAAAGTCGAAAAATATATGCGGCACTCTATCCAGGTTTATTGACAGTGAAGGACCATTTATTCACAGAGCATTATCCACTAAAATGGATGGATGAAAACAACACACCCTCCGTCAGCCAGGCACCCACAGATTGAACTACTTCGCTTCAAATTTTGAAGCAGGACAAGATCGAAGCTCGTGTAGACTCGCTCGTCCTGTCAAGGATTTGAAGAAATGAATTCTGGTGCCCTACGATCGATATGTACTGCTGTAGACGTACTCATAAACTACTACTTTGTGAACATTGAGATGATTGAGCGAGTTGTYAGTAATCCATTCATCCAGAGATATATTAAGCAATAATTTATGTATGAAAAATTGGAAAACGATAGAGGTGTTAAAAGGGTTAAGGTAATAAATTGCACCTAATTGTGACCAATTTCTCGATAACGTACGAATTGGAAGGGCAGTGATTGCAGACGGAGGTGCATTGTTTTCATCCATCCATTTTAGTAGACAATGCTCTGTGGATTTATGATCAATAAACCTACGTAGAGTGCCGCATATATTTTTCGAATTAGCTCATGCTGGACCTAAATTATCAGGTTTTTATGAAACTTTGGTGGCCACATCTAAGCGGGTATCGAGAAAAGTGAAGAATCAAAGTGTTCGTGACATTTTCAGTGCTCAAGGGCAGTGTGAAATTCGTATGCCCTCTGAAGAACGATGCCTGCCTGCGTGCCTTCCAGGGCAGTAGTTTTTATTCCTATCAAGACTGTGCCATGGGACAGTTGATAAAACAGTGTCAAACACTCTCTTAATTTAGCGGCGACCGGCATGTTCCGTTTTCTTGTAATCCAAATACAGGTAGAATATGCTTCCCCCATGAACGTCATGACCACTTCAGTGGACGTCACTTTGCGGGCGAATTTCCGGAATCTCTTGAGGATGCCCTTATACAACTGACATCAAATGGCACTGTAGCAAGGGGGTCACTGACCGGAAAGTAACTCAGATTTTAGCATGCAGGAAGTTTTCAAAGCCCCCAGTATATATTTTACTAAACATTGTTTACTAACGATCGAAGCAGGGATTCGTTTATGCATCCTTGAAAAGGGGATCCCACCGTGAACAAAATTGTCTTATACTGTCTTCTACGGCTCTTCAGCCAACCCCAATCCTTGCATTAACTGATTAATATTCCCTCATATATAGGCACACATCACAGGTATCCAGGGAGGCATATGACCTTCCCAGCATGGGGGGACTGGGGGAGGACCGTTGCCCTGTTACACAATGTTACGTATGTAGAATTTCGGGATCACTGAAGCTGTGTGAGTAATTTACACCGGAAATACTGTTGAACAGTAATAGCAGATGCCAGTACCAAACGGTCCACGACGGAATATTCAACTGCAGAAGTTGTCACYACAGATCCCAATTCTCTAGAGAACTTATAGTACAGCTATTGGTACATCAGCTTATCAGCTTCTCCCACTTTGCGAACAACTCGCTCRTCCCAATGCACACAAAGTAGTCTATGATGAGTACGTCTAGCTAGAGCAGTACACATCGTAGGGCACCAGAATTCATTTCTTCAAATCCTTGACAAGAGGAGCGATCGAGTCTACACGAGCTTCGATCTTGTTCTGCTTCAAAGTTTCAAGAGAAGAAGTTCAATCGGATCTGTGGGTGCCAATTTCTTAGTAAATTACTCACACAGCTTAGCGGATCGATATCAAACGCCAATGCCATTCAGAGCTGAGTCAGTCAAAATCCGTTACGCGCGCTCTCTCCTTTGATTCGAAACTTTTGCTTCCGTTTTGCTGCAATCAATCAAGGCTCCGAGATCGATGGCGACCAAAATGGTGTTCACGAGGGCTACTTCAACGCGGTTGCTGCTGCTTCTCGCTGCTGTCGTTTCTTTGGCGATCAGCTCTGGCAATGGTGCGCACTCTGTACTCCCTGTAAGATTCACGTTGTATTGAAATTTCATCGGAAGGGAAGGATTGGCTTAGAGCAACCTTTGAAGACAGAGATCAGACTCTTGATTTTCTTTGCATCAACTCTTGAAGTTCCAGGCCTTTTTTTTAAACAAAAGAACAATTAAAACAACCATTTCTATTGCAAACCGCAAAAATTAAAGCGGAAAACGTATTCTTTTTCCTATCTAACTGTAGTATCTTGCACTGTAGTATTATAAGAATGTGTAGAAATAATTTCAGATTGAAACTTTGACCTCTTAGATTGAAAGATATTTGGATTTAAGTGAAAAAGAAGTGAAGACAAAGTTTTTTTTGTGCGTCTAGCTTGATTAGATGTTTTGGCTTTGAACATTCTTTACTTTAAATTTCTGCACTAATGATGTTGAATTTCTAATCTTTTTATGTTGAAGAATCGAGTTGAGGGTCTAGGAAAAAAAAATTCTGAAAAAAACACTTGATTTCTCACTCATTAGAAAATTGTTATGTAGAAGTAGATTCAAGATTGGACAAAAAATGAAATCCTTAATAGCTCTAAGATGGAATTGAAACACAACAATCCCAATGCCGGTGGGATTGTTCTAGCAAGCAGATAACCATGTCTAACCATTTTTGTTGAAAGTTTGTTGAAGTTGCTCTCAAAAATGAATCTTATAAGTTATTTTTCAAGAAGATACTTAGATTGCCTCCAAAACAAGATTGTTCATAACATTCTCATCACTAATCTAAATACCATGAATCAATGCTTCACATGTATACAAAAATATAATCTTTGGAAAAAAATTAATGATAAAAGAAAATCAGTTTTTTGTGATTTTCATTGTGCTGCCTCTCAAACTTCTGTTCGGACTTAGGGTGACATAACTCTTCAGTTGCTCCCAAGCACTGATTGAAATAAAAACCATATTCCCCAAAAGCTACTTGTGGTTTCCTATCTTCACAAAAAAAAAATTAATTTCAGAGAATCATGTCAAGAATTGAGCTCACAGAAGCTTACCTAAAACCCCAAGACTCCCCCCGCGGGGACATTTAGGGTTAATTGGTGTTCTGGATTGCGCTTGTGAATATTGGACTGCGTTGCTGTTTCTACGGTGGGGTTTTTTGTGTTGCTTGTTTAAGATGATCTTTGTTGTGCAGAGGGAGTTATGGGGTTGCAAATCGGGGTACAGAATAATGACGTACCCCATGTGGTGATGTTTGCGGGGCCAATGGTGAGTCATGCGGTGCCAAATCTGATCTTTGCAAGGAAGCTTTGCGCCGTTGGGGTCCACGTATCTTTYGTTAACGCCGAGAGCGTGATCTCCAAACTCAAGGTAATTCACTTATTGGTATTGTGATTTTATGTGATTTTTGTACAACACGTGTCTGATTGTACTTAATGTTCTTCGTTGATCCTGGTGATCGTACCAATGAAAGTTAGCCCTGTCTGAGTTTTGTTTTTTCCCAATGGAATTGATCAATCAAATTGGGGTCATTTTCATGCCATGAATTAGTTCTTGGGTCTTAAAAATCATACCACAACAAGTGAAGGAGTTGAATCGAGTGGAAGTCGATCTTTGCAGGCCACTGGCCACTTGGGTGACGAGACGGGAAGGCTCCGGGTGGTGGCTCTTCCCAACGGGGAAGAGTATAAACCCAGCGACAGCCACTTGGTGCTGCTGCARACTGCAGAGGAGAGAACGAAGAAAGCCATGGAGGAGTATTTGGAAGGCTTGGTGAAATTTCCTCAAGACTGGGCTCCACCCTCCTGTGCTATCATTGACATATTCGTGTCGTGGGTATTGAAGATTACCAAGCCTCTCCATATCGACAGGTGATGAAAAACCTCTCAGAGTCCATCCCTAGTTCGTTTCTACATGAGTTTAGGACTCCTCCTCATGTCGTACATCGAAGAAAGTTATACACGACTTTTGAGGTCAATCATGACATAGAATTTTATATCTGCAATTTGATTCTATTGCCGTGATCTTTTTTAGAGCTCTAAAGCACTTAAGAGGTCCCAAATGAGTCCCTGAAGTTTATTTTTGCAGTTCAGAGTAGGTTACGCGGGGGCTTCTTTTGTTCGATTTTCATTTAATTTTTTGACCTGATTCTGGTGATATGAAATTACTTAGACCTTATGTGATGTACATATTTACTTCGTATACTCAATCAAAAAATTCATAATTCAATTCTTGGTTAAATCAGGCAAGTAGTCTAATGTGTTGAAGAGAAGTGGTATGGCTTTAATTGGCTTGTGGGTGTGCAGTTATTTTATGTGGGCAAACACAGCAGCAGCGCTTTCGTTGGTGCTTCATGCACCCATTCTGCAAGCTCAAGGGATAATACCGGTTGACCATTCTCAAGCCCACAAGCTTAAGCCTGTGGAAATACCGTGCATTCCACCTCTCCACCCACTGGACTTTGTTGAACCTATGCAGAGGGTTGGGCTCAAGTACCACCTCATATTGGAAATTTCAAGATGTATACGCGAGGAGATTTCTGGTTTGCTTGTGAACTCACTATACGAATTCGAGTCATCTGTATTTGACGCCATCAATGAGTACTACCAAGTAGGCGCCCCATCTTCCACGGTACTGAACATTCCTTTTGTTCTTTGTTGCGACATCCGCCATTTGATGGCAGAGCTAGGATGAAATCATATAATCTGAACCTGACTGTCTACGGTCCCAAAATACTGACAAGAAGTTCGCATGTGTGCTAGTACAGGCAATGAGAGTGTGAAGGATATTCCAGAATGTCGTTTTGAAGGTGTAGATGTAAAATAATCAGTTTGTTCAGTTTGATGGTTTCCTGTCAAGACAGCTCGTGTAAGATGTTTCGCATATTACGAGATTTAAATTGATAAACTGAATAATTGTTATGCAGGAACATTACACTWGCACCTGCACTTAAAAACATTGAATTCTAACCCTTCAATTTTTAAGGGGTCAACTTATAGATTGCGAACTTTGATTAGTGACTGACGTGATATCCTCCCTTGTGGAGTTCAGCTTCAGAGAATCATTCCTGTCGGCCCTTTATTACCAGCATCTGTCTTCACCAAAGAGGTTTTAAGCGACGAACGAACTGCTGCTGTTGTGAAAAAGGATCCGGTACTGGAATGGCTYGACCAGCAGCCCCAATCGTCAGTCGTCTACGTTGCCTTCGGCTCCGTTGTTGATTTATCAGAATCTCAATTGATAGAGCTGGGGTTAGGTCTGGAAGCCAGTGGTCAACGTTTCATCTGGGCGGTGCGGCCCCCTCCTGGCGTGGCTGCGATTGATTTTGATAATTTGCTCCCAGGTAAACCTTCATTTTTCTCCCTCTCTTCTTGYAACTACACCTAATGCTGAAGTTTAAGCGGTGAGCGTAGTTCCTATCATGAGAATATTCAGATTTGTTAACTATTCTTGTTGGTGAAGCTAAGAGGATTCCAAGGAACCYYMAKAWGCATCATATGGATGCCWTATGCAGAAATTCTTCGGTTCCAAAGTTTGATCGTCAGCGAGATGATCAAAAAATAATCGACAAGTTGAGTTCTAATGTTGAGGTGTACATTCCTGAAGGTGATTCAATTGTACTCTATTGTGGTCGAATTCGGAATGTCCCATTTAGGTAGGTGTTTCAATTGCGTGCGGTTACTTTACGTAATCCAAACATGGTCATCGTAGCCATTGTTTTTTGAATTCTTATGATTAAATTCTCTGGAGAGGTTCTGTTTGGCAGGCTTTACAAAGAGGATTCAAGACCGTGGTGTTATTATAAGTTGGGCACCCCAAGTGCAAATCCTGCAACACCCTGCCACTGGCGGCTTCCTCAGTCATTGTGGCTGGAATTCTGTTGTCGAAAGCATTAGTGGAAGTGTGCCAATGCTAACATGGCCCGTTCAGGCTGAACAAATGATGAATTCCAGGTACCACTGCACTTCCTGTCTATCTACACCGTGCATGATTCTATGTAGTGTCCTTCCTGATTTGAAGTTNTTGAATTCTTATGATTAAATTCTCTGGAGAGGTTCTGTTTGGCAGGCTTTACAAAGAGGATTCAAGACCGTGGTGTTATTATAAGTTGGGCACCCCAAGTGCAAATCCTGCAACACCCTGCCACTGGCGGCTTCCTCAGTCATTGTGGCTGGAATTCTGTTGTCGAAAGCATTAGTGGAAGTGTGCCAATGCTAACATGGCCCGTTCAGGCTGAACAAATGATGAATTCCAGGTACTACTGCACTTCATGTCTATCTACACCGTGCATGATTCTATGTAGTGTCCTTCCTGATTTGAAGTTCTCCCCGATAGTAAACGAACTCCTTTTCTGAATGAGGACCTGGCCTTCACCTGGGGACCGCCATGAAAACAGGGGAATGAGAAGCTTTTGAGTCGATCAACTAGGGAAGCTTGGGAGTTCGAGAAGCCCTTTTTTCGCTAAATATATGTGTTCCAATATTATTTATCTAGAGATCCACTACGACATGATGTTTGAATTCGCATTAAAATCTACGTTCCAAAATAGTGTATCATTCACTGAATAGAACCAACGGTGTGGCGAGTCATTTTGAACAGAATCTCATTTGACTTAATCCAGCGAGGAGCCTGCCAATTGATTGGCAGGCATGGAGTGGAATCTCATATGGCTACCTGGTTCTGTGGAGTTTGTCTTTACAAGAGAGGCTACTTGAAATCTGAAGTAAGAGACTGATACATTATGGAATAGGTAATTGCAAAGCCGGCCAAGTTGTCAAAAATAATTTCCGGTTAGTACCTACCTAGTTGCAGCCAGTGAGGTTGATAATCATATCTGATTATTTTTGATGACTTGGCGTACTTTGCAATTACCGGACGTAATCTCGATGCAGGAGAGTTGCCACTTGTTTGACCTCTTTCATTGCTTAACTAATGAAAATATGCCACAGCAGCAAAACCCTCTTGCATTTAGATTATGTTAGGTGGATCTACACTCACTAACTTAATACGGTTTGGTAGAGGTTTCACTAACTTCATACGGTTTGGTAGAGGTTTTTTCTCAGATTTTTTCTCTCATTGGCAAACCAATGAAATTTCTACTTCATACCCACCCTGTTGAAATTTGCACAAACAAGCCAGCATTATCAGTCTTAATTTGCCTCTCCTTAACCAATGAAAACATGCCACAATGGCAAAACTCTCCACAAATGTTGAGTTTTTCTTGGAAACTCTCCTGCATTGAGATTACTATGGTGTTTGTTGCTATGAGCAGGTGGGTTGTGGAGATCGCTGGAGCTGCTCTCAAGGTCCGCCGTGGCTTTGAGACTTCTGCCACTAGAGATCAAGTGGAGAATGCTATCAGMCGTTTAATGGTTAACGAGGAGGGTCTGGTTTTGAGGAATAATGCGAGACGCTTAAACCAAGTCCTGCGCCAAGGTGTGACTGAATCCGGTTCCTCCTTCAGAAATATAAAAGCATTCGCAGAACATTTGCGGCAAACGAATCACTCACCTTCTGTTAATGAAGAATTGTAGTGACTGTGAGATTGATTTCTTCATTGCATACATATCCTGAGGTAGTTTACTAGAAGTGTAAATTTAGGGATTTCAAACCATAGTTTTGATGACCCACCTTCAATAATGAACATGCACTAGTTAGTAGCATGTKTTGTTCACTTTGCAATAAAAGATTGMARTATCATGACACATATTGCAACCGTCATATATTGCAGATGAAAAAATGAAATCAATATACAATAGATGTATCCTGTGAGTCACAACTTGTTATCATTTGTTTGGCCCCTCTTTTAATTCTTACAAGAATTCTTATYGTAGATTGCATTTAAGTTTTGGTTCAATTTGTAATTTTAAAGGAATAACAACTAATAGTATTCAATCTAATCAATTGAGTTGTCTTCTCTTTACATTGAGCTTTGAATCCTACCCATGCAATTTTGGGTCCGATGATGACAATCATGAACTTTGATCAAATAATTGGTCTTCACTATAAACTGAGGATTTGGTCTTGCCCTTACAGCCTTGAGGTGCAAATCAATCAACCTCTGAAGGACCAAGGCCTTTTTTCTGTGAAGAAACACTCAAAACTGCCATTTCTATAGCAAAGAGTAAAAAAATTGGAAGTTGTTATTCTTGCACATCTAACCATAGGATCTTACACCTAACTAATAATGAGGATGTGTGGAAAAAATTTGAGAATTTTTGGACCCACAGATTGCAAGATATCTGTGTTTAAAGTGAAAAAAACAAGTTCTGCAATCACTTCACTTCTTTTGAGATTAGTTCTGCAATCGTATCTACTTTCCCTCCATGAGCGCCCTTCATTGTCCCCACGCCAACTCTTCAACATGTCAAACATTTTTTAGCCTATTTTTTGGGACCAACCATGTCCAGCAGATCCGGACGCATATGCAACAGTGAGGAACAACCGTACTATTAGGAGAGTTGATAATACTCCAACTGTAAAACAACAAAACAAATGGGAGAGTGTTGGGAATGTTAGAGGACAAATTCTTGGAATGACCCTTCTCCCTTTTTCAGTTTTTCTGAAGGGAGAGAAAACTGCCGTTGTATTAAAACCCGATCTTCCAAAATAAAAATATCAAAATCCCTACAGTCAAATATTTTGAAAATTTGAGAGTAGACTAATTGAACAGTATTCAGCAAGATCCTACRGTTAGAATTTCTTAAAACTGGTTTTAAATGTATTTTAATTGACTTCATAAACAGCAGTTTGAAAAATAAAAATTTGAACCCCTGCGGCCGGTTAGAGGCTAAATAACAAAACAGTGCAGAACTGGCACATGWGCGTGAGAGCTTGGTGGGTTGGCTTGGTTGCAGGCAAGAGGTTGGGAGTTCGAAGCCCTCTGGTGGTGCTCTGCCCATGCCCGATTACTCAGGGAGGCACAGCCTGGACGGTTCGACCCGTCCTCGAATACGGCGGGTGGTGACGCAGCCAGCGTGTGTGCATGGCGCGGTGGACTGCCAAGTGGCATTTTTGCATTGGTAGTTCCGTTGTTTTTTTAACATAAATCATTAAAAATTATCACAAGAATTAACACTTTTTGGTTAATATCAACACAAACGTGTGAAAATTATCAACAAAATCAACACTTTCTTGTTCAAAATCAGCGGAGAAGTGTCAATTTTGACATCCAAATCAACACTTTTTGGTAAAACGTTGTCCATATCAACACATCCAAATTAACAAAAAAAATCAACATCCTTCTGTTGATTTGGACATTGATTTTTCTAGTAGTGGCACAGCAAAAAACATTCATGGACAATAAATTATAAAACTATATGACCATCCACGGTTATAGGGACACGGTCATAGGTCACAAAATTTACTATAAATTGAGAAAATTTATTATATTTTTGAAAAAAAGTTGTCCCAAAAACATTTTTGACCTAATTTTCCCAAAAAAATGCTTTTGGAGGCTAGGCTCACCGCTCACAACCTTCATGCTCACAGCTCACAAGCTCATCGCTCACCGCTTGAACGCTAGCATCGTTGCAACAAACACAAACCAAATGAACAAAAGTGATTTAAATGTTCATCCAGTGTACCTCAAATTATGGAACTTCTRTAATGTGTATTATTATTATCTCAAAGTTTCTATTGGCACTCCATCACAAGAAGTTGTAATGATTTGCATTAGATGTTTTTTCAGCCCCGTAAGAGCCTGTTTCGGGGCTGTTCCCTGAAACTGTTCCCTGCATAGGGAACCAGCGACTGCTGGTCTGAAATTTTGAATTTCAAAAAAAAAAAAAAAAAAAAAATTTTTTTTTTCAGAATTCTTAGAAAGTGTAAAGAAACTGAAAACTGATTTAAATTTTTTTTTTTTTTTTTCAAAAAATTATTTTTTAAATAATTAATAATTAATTAATTTAATTAATTAATTAGTATTATCTGACGTGGCAGTCTCTGTGCCACGTCAGAATGCCTATGTGGCAGAGTTCCAGAGTTCCCAATGTGTTCCCACAGCCCGGGAACTCACAGTCTTCTAGACGGCCCAAAAAACATCTAATGGACTCGGGAGGTAGAGAACCTTGGATTCCTTGTTCCAATTGTCTATATCCAGCCCAAACACTCAATAGGTTTCATCCTAGAACTTCATCCTCATATCAAAGTGTTTTGTGCAATTCACCATTATGTAAACGATATTCACTCTCTTGGTCAACTTGCGATTTAGAGCATCCAATTCCATGTAATTTTTAGGAAAAATATGGAGATGGTGAAGAACCAAAAGGAGTCCTATCCCAAGATGCATTTGCTTTGGGCACATCTCATACTCAATTTCCAAACATCACCTCTGGATGTATATATGAAGATGTGGAGAACTACAAACTACCTAATACTTGGATTTGTGGGATTATTGGTCTAAATCCACAACCAGGATCTTTTTATGATCAAATAGTATCCCAACATAATGACAGCATATACATGATCATCTCATATTGTCTTGCAGCTAAAACTTTTGATAGTGATGCCACAAGTTGGATATCCTTGGGAGGCCCAAGAGCAACAAATCTCAACTACTTTGTCGATCTTAAGGGCATTACAGTGGAAAATATTGATGTTGATGTTTCTGACCTTACTACACTTTCTTATGATCCTATTTCTAATGTAGGAGGATATGCTTTAGACACAAGACCTCCAAGCACTTGCTTGATGAACCATTGCATTCAAGGTTTCTAAATAGTTTTGTTGTTGCCATGAAGAACAAAACTGGTTTTGAGCCTAGTTCCACCTATAGCATTGAAGTAAACCTTGTGTGCTATGCATTGAAGTAAACCTTGTGTGCTATGCATTTGACAGTTCTCTCAATGTTTTTGATATCAAGATTCCAAATGTCATTTTTCATCTTGAAAATGATGTGCATTTGCATCTAGGATTTGACAACCTTTTGTGAGCAGTTTCTCCATTAAGGGAGGCCAACAAATTTGGTGTTTGGCCTTTGTACATTTGCAAGAAGAGACTCCTGTTCTTGAGCAAACATTTGGTGCTAACATTCAACAAAATTTTCAAATTGAGATAGATTATGCATATAGCAAAATTGGATTTGCTCCTATRCAATGTAAARGYGTTACRACTTGATATGAAATATGTAAATAAGAGAAACATGAATTCATTTTGTTGAACAATACATTAGTTGGCATCTTTTAAATGTGGCACATGTTTATTTTTCTAAAGATTTACAATATGCTTTTGTAGGTTAATTTGTTTAGGGAGTATACATGCATGCAAGRTATGCATGGAGGTTACATAATATTGTTATTTAGCCTACACCGTTCCCCCTTGGAGATTGGGTTCATCGATCCCTCCCTAGATCCTTGGGAGTGAATTTATTTCAATCCTTAGAGAGCCATTGAGTTGGCCACGAAGTTGCAATGCTAACATCATGATGTCATTGGTTGACTARAAAARTTCATAGTCATTGGTTTGATAGGAAGTTGCAATAGTAGAGGCTTCTACCATAAAGGGTTTGGGGTTGAGGACAAAAGTAACCCAAAGATGATTAATAATGTCAATTTAGACAAGCTAAGTACATAGTTGGATGTATGTGATGTTGAAAATGATACTCGAGCATTCCACTCTCCGGGAGATCATTCCTTATAATTTAAGATATACACCTGAGTTAAGAGGTTAATTGATGTAAGGCTATTTACCTTGATTGTTGTATTTAAGATGACCCTATTTTTACATAAAAAAATATTACGAGCATATTTCCAATACCCTATATTTTTTTATAAATTCTTTAATGTTTTTTATAGTTGGGCTAGTTTACATCTAAAACTTATATGTCTCATTTTTCATATACATACACAATATACACTATAAGACCAATGGCTTACATTTATACTTAATTTTTTGATATATGAGGAGTTAGTTCCATAATACAATTTCACATAATAATAAATAAGAATGTGCAATTCAACCCTAGTTTTGGATATTTCTAAATTATAAGCCATGTATTTTAATCAATCTATTATAAAAAGGAACATGCAACATTACATGAGCATCAAAGGAATATTTGAGTGGCAAAAGCCTTATTAATTGTTGTCTAACTAAGCACTGATGCATGAATGTTGTTCAAGATGTATTTACAACCAATTAAATTGGTAGAAATGAAATTTGTGAGCAATTGGAAATGAATTGTTGGTGAGATGGTATTATAAAAATAAGCACATGGCATGATGCATGGTTCATGGTGATTGCATGAAAGACTAATACCATTTTGCGTCACATTTGGATTGATTGAGTTCTTATCCACTATAATTTTTGAAGTATGAAACCAATTAAGGTAGGATGTGCATAAATGGAGCATCTAAGGGTTGAAACTGAATTTGGAGGAGGTATAACATCTTGAATTATTTTTCAATAGATTTTCCTTACAAGACGAGTGGAATTGGCATCTAATCCAAGTTGTTTCATATTTTTTGGAGCTTCTCAGAATTAGTTATAAAATTTTGAAGTTGAAGTGGCATGCTTAGGTTCTAAAATAGAGCACTAACTAAAATGCACATTGTTTGTACATTGCTCAAGGCTATGTAAAAGAAACATGTACAAGTAGTGTATATTTAAGGAGGTGCTCCATTTTAGAGCCTAAGCACTTTTAAAACCTCCTACTTTAACTTGAAATTGTTATTGGAGATGTCCATATTGATAGCAAGTAGATTCATTATTTTTCAAAAAAATTCAAAAATCACTTTATATTTAAATTTTTAATTTAGCTAACTTGTCACAGTTTGCAGTATAGGATTTTTAGTACGGGGAGTACCAAAAAATAACAATCTAGATCTGAAATTTCTGTGGTCTATATCCACACTAGGCATGCATGCATCTACTAGAGGGAATTTAAAAAAGTGTTATTTTATTTCCTCTACATGCGTGCACACACTGCTCCCTTGCGCGCGCACTTCTAAACATTCAAGATGTCTTTTAGATCATTATTTTGGTGAAATCTCTTTATTATGTAGTTCTCCCAAATTCTCGATTTTTAGTTTCTTCAAAAATTCTTTACCCTATTTATCACAAATTTAAACATCAAATCACCTGTTTTCATGAACTTTTGCACTTTTCTACTTCTCCTACTCAGAGAATTTTCCTACACTTTTCCTTCATAGGGTACCTTCTTTATACAGATGTGAGCAAAATGAACAATTGGTCTTCCCTTTTAGAAGTAGTAGATAGGTTTGAAAATCTCTCTATTTGATTGCCAAGTATGTTGAATAAGAGTACTTTGGTAACTATTTTAGGCTATCGATTGTTAGAAAAGAACCTCAAACTAATCTTTTGTATYCATCACCTGAGAAGACAAGGACATGTGTTGTCCATACATAGGCCCATATAAGGCATGTAAGCAACCGCTCTGTCTCATGGTGGAGAGAATGACGTAGAGTTTTAGATGGACCTAAGTCTACAGCTGCTCATCTCAAGTTCCACATTAGGTTGGGTATATAACTAGTGTGTCTCTTTCCAATTAACACTTTATCCTCTTCTAAATCATGATTTTTTTAAAATGGGACTCTCTTAAGTATTAAATTTATTTGTCCAATTTTTTCTCAGCGTATCTTTTTTAAAAAAATTGCACTTTGAAAGGGCTCCAAAACTCAAAGCTTCCCAACGCATCCTTTTTTACAAATTTTTCCTTTCCTCTACTACATACATGTGATAAGAGATGCACCATGAAACCAACAACAATCAATTCAATTCTAGTGCCATTGGCCAAGTGGCAATTTTTAACCTCTAAAGGTCAATTATCCGTTGAAAGAACAATTGAAAATTAGAATAGGTCTCTATGAAGTCAATTTTGATGTTCACAAAATTTTGGCACAAGATGTGAATATTTAACTTCTTAGTGGAAATATGATTTTTTTTCCCGACTAAATATCCAAATTAAATATCCTCAATTTTCTTGGCAACTCAAGCAATTTGAGCATCTTTGGAGCATCTTTTGCAAAGACGTAATCTATTTTTGAAATTTGGCATGTATACAACTAAAAAAATATAGCATATAATTGTAAATAAATTTAGCTCTCACATCACATTCTAAGAGGAGTCAAACTTTGTTAGCTATATTCAGATGCCTTTAAGAAAAAAAGTAATCTCCTAAATTCAAGCCTTTATCATCTTGAAATTTGTGTAGTCAAGGTTCTTGGAACTTTTCCACATATTTCAAGTGCTTGTTTCTAATTTTCAACCAAATGTAAAATTTTCTCATTGCACAAGAAATCATCCAAAAATGATTAGAGTATCACCAATTCATTTAACCCCCTTCCATTGCAAATTAATTTAAAATAAACTAAACTCCATATTTGCTTCTGAAATTTGTGAATGGTTGAAATCCTCCTTTTTGTGCAATTGCAAAATTCACTCCAAGGAGAATCGAAGTTTGTTGATCCTATTTTGTAGGAATGAAGAATTTTTTTTCTCATTGCAAAGTTTAAATGTTATAATCTGATCTTACTACATGGTCAAATGGACTAAAAAAATTTTCATGCATTTTTTACTTGTTTAATACATTTTTTTAAAGTTTGAACTTCAAAAAGAATAATTTTAGACAAGAATAATATTAGACAATGCATCAAAGATTGGCAGTTTGGGACTTTTCCTCTTCCAAATCATCCTCTAGCCTTACCGGGTTGATAAAAAGTCTACCATTGAACTCTTCAAAATTTGTACTAAATTATCCTATGAATATCTTATTSAATATGAGTGTGTTTCACACATATGGCCTCAAAAATTGAAGTTAAATAGACTATGAACCTCCCTACAAGCCTCATCATTCATGCAATGTGCCACTTTGTGGTCAATGCCTTACATTTATGCATGATTTTTTTATATATACACTACTTGTACAATGGCACAATCTCAATAAATTAACTACACTTCATCATACATTATTTGTATTGTGTTTATTTTATCATCCGCATGAAAATTATTTGTCTACATCTATAATTACTCATTATACCATATAAAATAAGGCATAGTCTTTGTCTGTCACAGCTAACTTATTATTAAAAATTCCTACTACATGGAGTTTTGATATACCCTAATTTATATATGATTGAGTATATAGCATTTTATGGACCCTATAGTAGCCCTACACATTGTGTAATTTTTTTCTCTTTGAATTAAATGCACCCTATCTTTCAAATCACGTAGTTTTAAAAAAAACAAGAGTGATCCCTCCGGATCAATGGTACCACAAAAGGGGTCAATTGGTACGTCTATATAGAGATAGATATAAGAAAATATTCATCATTTATAGTTCTACAGTATAAATTGTTCATGTGCTTAGATTTTGACATTTTTAAGCATGTTTTGTATTTGATATGAATTGTCTTCACATTCCCTGCTTAAATTTATGTTTCTTTGAAATTCTCACAAAAATAAACTCAAATTTTATGTCATATATTACACATGTTTCTTCATCTGGTAAAATAAGACCAAAATACTTCACTCATAAATATTAGAGAAATGGAGGATACAAAGAGGATTTTGAGGTGTGACTACATGTATGGACGTGGGTCTACTTTTAGAAGTTATAAGTGTAATGATTTACAACTCACAAGACATTTTGTAAGCTTTGTATGATTTTTGAGAGGCCAAAAGATGGAAAAATTGCTCTTCCATTCAAATTTTGTTGCTAAAAATTCTTTTGAGGAAGTGGCACAAATTATATATTCCATCTTAGAATTTTTTTGACTTTCCTATAGGGTTAGTGAGAAATTGGCAACTCCACATATCACCATCTAATGCACTAAATTTGGCTTATGCTCCTTCATCTTTATTTGAACTTTTAGCCATAGCAATGAAGTTTTTTGAATTAGAGCATCTCAAAGGAAATGAAGCTTATCAAGTCTAGTTTCTACTTCAATTTGACATTTTGAAAAGTTATTAAAATTCAATATTTTATAGCAATTTGAACTTGGAACCTTGGGGTGCTAATTAATTCCCTAATTTTTAAATGATGTGGTAAACTTTTTCACACCCATGATGATTATTTCAGATTTTTTTTAGCATAGTTTTGGATGTGATATATATGAGTTTTCCACTCTTTATTCAAACATTCACAGTGAATTCAAATTTCTACAAAAAATTTCTAGAAATTTTATGACTTTGGGAAGACCTATAACTTTATCCCTAAAAGCAATTACAAAAAATTCTATTCACCATTGACAAAATAATGAGAGTTCTTTAATTTGTGACACTATCAAAATGTATTGAGCCTAGGCCGGGTACAATATAAGTGTGTGTGAAGTATTGCTATCTTCTTTGGCTTTCTTGTTGGATGAGTGCTAAACACCACAAAAGACATGTCTCCCTTAACCACTAAAGGGTGGATCTATTATCACGGGGAAAAGGCGGGCTATAGACCGTGGACCGCCGAGTATTAGACGGTGGGAAGTTAAACCAAGCCGCACCTAAAAATGACAGCAACATCTAAAATTTGCTACAACACCCAAAAATTTGATGATGGGCATAGGGGGACTTATTAGCGTGGGCACGGATTTTTGTGGCCTTGTTTTACAATTTGCATCACCTAAAAATGACAATACATTCAATGACCCTATTTTGTGCTTCCTACGCCGAAGCAAATCTCTACTATCACATTTACCTAAAAAATGGATGAAAAATTTGTATTTTTTGAATCATTTTTGAATTACTTGTGAATTTTCAAACAAGATTAGTCGTAGGTCCCTATTTATGACCCTAGATCTTCCATAAACTGTTCACCGGCAACCTCTAGAGAGAAATGGGGAAATCAAAGAGAATGATTGGCTCTTGTAATAAATAATGTTTTTTTAATCAATCCATTCAATGACTATAGAAGATCCATTTAAAGACCATGTCATGTCTATTTCAGGAGAGTCTACATGGACGGTTCTAAATGCCCATTCCCTTTTAGAGCCTCCTACCTTATTGGGTACCATCACGATGGAATGTTTTAGTGTTTTCAGCATTAAAATTTCATCTATTTGCAACTAAGGAGGTAATTTGGTACATGTCTGATACAATACATTAAGCTAAGATCTGTATTTGGCCCTAATTGTAGTTGATTGGAGTATCACATGGAATGGGTTGATTAAGGCCACATTTGTTATATTAGGACCTTTTGCAGATTTTGAGATAGTCTGCAAGTTGTTGGAAAATTCATTTAAAAAAACAGTAATTGAAATTAAAAAAACAATGCTTAAGTGGTAATCCTATAATGATATTTTAAAAGTTTGTGTTATTACCTATATATAAAAAAATACTAGTAAAGTGATAAAGCAATTATTCTTTGAGTCAAAGATAAAAATGAGATTGCAAAAAGTCTCAATATAATGAATATGGCCTTGATTCCATTTGATGATGATTGTTTATGAGTGGATGGGTCTACAACTAAATCAAACTCACATCAACCCGTAAAATGCCCTAGGGCTTCTTAGGGCTTCTTGGAATTTGCTCTAAATTGAACAAAATGTTAATATTTTGATTAGTTTTATCATTTTTTAAATTTTAAACATGTAAATTCAAACTAGGCATGTTAGGGATTTCAACAAAAAAGAAAACATGGGAGAAATTACAACAATATCACTAATTTAAATTGAAAGATTATAATATTTGATCACATTTAAGGGTGTTAATCCTTAATGGACAGTGCAAGCCTCAAAAATGAAACTATTAAAAATAGAAAATTGGTTAGGTTTTATTTGACTTCAAAGTATTGTCGACACCAAAATTTGTTGACGCAAACAGTTAAGGCCTGTTCCCACCTGGCCCTAGGTAGGAGCGTAGGTTTGACCATAAACACACACATAAAAAAATCAATCGAGGGTTCTTACTAGGACAACATCTGAAGCTGTGGAATGGAGTAAGGTTTACGCTTTTGGCTACTTACCATTTACAGTCACAACGTACATAACATTCTTGACCGCCTGTACATCCTCCCCCCAGTTGGAGGTATAATGCCCTCCTATATACCTGAGGGGAAACAAGCTTATAATCCTGTCCACAGGACTGGTTGATGAGGCCAGATCTTCAGTAAATTCCCATGCTGGGACTCCTGCCTTTGGGGGGAGCAAAAGGGACCCCCCCAGCAAAGGTGAAGAATGTTATGTAGTTATCTGATTTGCCTGCCACAACGAAGCAAAACTGTGTAGTTCATTCGCACTCAACTGGTCACTGATAGTAGTGGATCTGAGCATTTAATTAGCACCATCATGTTTTCATCCTTTGCTTTTCGCGGGACGTTAAATCCTCCATTCGAAGTGGGCCGAGAAGGATTCATTGGAGGTAAATTTGAAAAAAAAAACTATTTTGAGCCGTGTCTAGGGTATGGTTTAAACCTCTCCAAGCTAATTTGGGGTCTCTGATTGCAAATATGAATTCAGAATTTGAAAAACAAATTTATGTGAAAAATATAAAATTCCAGCGTTTTTATCTAGGATAATTCCAGCTAATTGTGCCCACTTCGAATGGAGGATTTAACGCCCTGCTTGCTTTTCTACGTTTGCTTTTGGCTTTCTCCAATGCTCTGATTGCGTTGAAGGTTTTGCATCTCCAAGATTAGTGGCAAAATTGGTTGTGTAGAATTTTCGAACGGGTGTGCAGAAAGCATTGAGTAGGGGTGGCGTTTGTGGTAAGGGGCGTCTGCTAATTGTATTTGGTCTCCTCATTTGTCGAATTAGGTTGTGCATTATTTGCGACACTRGGGGGCACACCCTTAGGAGTGTGTTGGAAGTGTTGGCCTTCARTGCGTGAGGAAGCACACACAAATTATAGTGAGGAAGCAATTAATGAGCGCTTCATCAATCGTTTGTTCTGTCAACRAGAGTAATGAATCCTTTAGAATCCGTGACCTTCAACTATAGGACTTGCACTTCCGCATAATGTTTGCAAGGGACTGAATGGATGGCAGGAAATCTGCAAGGACCAAGACTTTGAGAATGTATTGTTGAAATTGATTGGTTTTCTGTCTTTGAAGTACTTGTTCTGGCATTGTAGCATGCCAGTTTTTTCTTAGTTCTATAAAAATATGAAACAATTTCGTAGATGCCAATTCTAATTGTCTTCCTACAAAAATTTACAATTTTTTTAAGGAATAGCCTCAAAGTGCTAGGGCTGGTGATACAATCGCCCTTCATCTGCTAGTTGATGTCATCTTAGATAATTGCGGCACTACAATTGTTGAAGGCGCAAAGCTGCTACAATGTGTGCAACGGATGTGCTCTTGTTCCATGCACTATTGCACCTTGAGGCCCACCACCTCTGAAGGCGGCTCTATCATAATGGGCCTTTGTAACCTGCAATAAGTAAGAGCAGCCTAACGCCACTGAAATCTACTTTTTTTGAAGATTGGAAAGTACTTCTACTAATGCGCAACTTAAAAAAAAATTGGCCATTACTGACCGCACCATCGCTCTTACTTCAGTTCCACATCAGCCCCCACATAGGCTCGGAGGTTACCTCCCACGGCTGGTGTGAATGGCCTCCTAGTTTTTGGGCAGTTTCTTACCAATATCAAAAACTGCCACCTTAAGACCAAGTGGGAACAGACCCTTATGGGTTAAAATTGTAACAACTTGGGCTTTGTTGTTTCAAACACCAAAAAATCAACACTTAATAACAAGTAGTGCCTCACATGCTACAACAGTTACACCCACATGTTGAAAACACAATCACCCAAACTGGGGGATTGGAATTATGCAGTACTCACATTAGAAAACCTGTTAAACAAAAATGTCAACCTCAAAGGTATTAGCCTCAAAATTAACCTAGGAAGGACGCTGGAGACGTTTAGTGTGTGATGGATGACAAAGTATATTTCCGTGTGGGACAGAAGTACAACTATTCATCCTGAGAATTTTGTGTGGAAAGAGAAGATCTTCTACAATACTTTGACATCAAACGAATTCTTTTGAAATTTTTGATACTAATTGTTCCCACGGTATTAGAAATAATGATTTCCACAAGGATCCCTACGTCCTCGTAGGGTCAAAATACACAAAGAAACAAGCATGGTAATTTGTACATGCATTTCTGATGGCCAGTGGAGGCTGGAGACGTTAATGTCAACCATCATTGAAGTCACTCCCATGAAGAGTAGCCATGGACATGGCCATAACCATCACTAGGTAAACAATTTTGGCCATGTGTACCTGCCAAAAAATAGTTAATAAGTCAGATGTGTGTGAAAGTTTAAGTCATTTTTTTTGTTGGAGATTCCGTCACAACAAATTCATACGGAATCATCATGGAGCATATGTGTGAAAGTTGGAGTCGTTAAATCTCAAACTTAGAAAGGTAGAATGCTTTTAAAAGCAACCATTTAAAAGTTGTTTGCGTTTTTAGGGAAGCTGAACTCCTTGAAACAATTTTCAATAAATTTTCATAGGCAAGAAAAAGGAATCAACATCCAACCCAACTAGTCATATTATTACATTGCATTTCTGTCTCTAAATTCATTTGACCTGACTTTGAATTCTAAGTTTAGATGTACTATTGAACTAATTTTTTTCTATATGAGGTGCCCAACATTCTCTCATTTAGCAGTTCTCTCAATACCTTTGGAACTGTTCATGAAAAAAGTCTTATTTTCTTCTGAATACTCATCTTGCGCTCAAGAAAAAACATTGCGAAATCACATTCTCAATTGCTTAGAAATGTTCGAAGCTCCAATGAGCCAGGTTTCGAGTAGTTGAAGCTTTTGTATAAATTTGATTGTAYAGTACAGTGATCTGACAATTCTTTGTCCATTGCCAAATACTTTAGAACACCATGATTTGTGCACCTTAGAAAGAAGACTACGTGCAATCACAGAAAATAAACTGACTGTGACAAGAGACCTGGGTAATTAAAGATTGTGCTTCTTGTACTTCAGGATCTAGGGCCAAGGTTTACAACCCAATTGGTAAGCACTTCAAAGATTGCAGCATGGGAGAATACGATGACAACCATAAACATTGTAGGTTTCAAGAATATACCTCGTCCTTACCAACAAGAAACCTGCTCCTGGAAGATTCAAAAGAATTGCCACCGAAGCTACACTGAAACACCCAACAAGTTTGCTTCAAGTTTGCTTCGAGTTTGTTTCAAATTTATAGAATTTTGAAATTGATTCCTAAGGAGTTTGGTATGCACGGTGTTTGAGGCCTAAGTAGCAAGAAAATCATGACATTTAATGATATTCACCATATTTACAATCTTGTAAATGTGTGGAAATTTGTAGACTATCTAAGATTGCGATCCAAAATCAAGCTAGTGCTACATCATGGAATAGCCACTCGTAAAATCATGCCAAGGTTGTCCACGTCCAATGTCTAGGAAGAAATAGCGTCCCAAAATTGGACGTCTGATTACAGGGGACGCTCACATCCCCACTGGTCCGGCGGATGGACGAGCGGACGGGTGGCGGACAGGATGGTGGACGGGAGGTCGGGCGGATGACCAGGCAGATGACCAAACGGACGGATGGACGACCTTGCGGACAACGCGGCGACTGCGACACGGGTGGACACTTTGTCTACAATGGGAGGACGGCCCGTCCAAATGTCGAGGGACAGTTGGGGACAACGTCTGCGGATTCCTGACATCCGGACGTCTGGACAATCTGGGATCATGTCATAGTTTGTTTTAATTGGCTAAACCTGAAAAACATCTAACTTGATTTTGGTAACTAAAAATGTTGATATGATCATTGTCGCTTTCAAGTGAAATTCAAAGAAATTCAACATTAGCCATTTGGAAAGATTTGATGATGAGATTTGACCAATAAAATGAGATAAAAAATCATTTTTTTGATGTACAAGAGTACATCATGTGAGTGCAATTAGAAGTTCATTATTCCCCCCAACACAGTACCATATATACAGCGTTGAATGTTCAGGAAACTAGGGCTCTTGGACTTAAATTAACATATCAGAATGTGCTTCAAAGAATTACTATTTCAAGAAAAAAAAATCAAGGAATAACTGAATGATATCACTAAAATAGGGAGTTTCAGATACTTATTGGTTTAGCTCAAATTTCTCACCGGGCATTGGTTCAGGGAAAATGTGCAGGGTCAATACTACTGAAACAAGGCGGGTTTACCTTACAAAGAAACAGGGAACTAAGAGAAGCAAACTAATGACTAAAAAATCACAACAGTGCTTATGAAACCCGACATTTTTCCCCATGAGCAAGCCCTAATTGTGGCAATCTTCTACAAGCATTGTGGAATGGCAATTGCTGAATCCTAGAGGAGAATCACACTTCAAAGATTGTGGCATGAGAGAATACGATGACAACAACAAGAACGGTAGGTTTGGAGATTATACCTCAAACTTGCCAACAGGAAACCTGCTCCAGGAAGATTCAAAATAATTGCCACCGAAGCTACACTGAAACACCCAACAAGTTTGCTTCGAGTTTGCTTCAAGTTTGTTTCAAATTTATAGAATTCTAAAATTGATTCCTGAGAGGTGTTTGAAGCCGGTGTAGCAAGAAAATTATGACAATAGTCTGTTCGGACACCTCTCCAATTGCATGCCACTCAATCAATCATATTGAAACATTCATGAGATACCCTTTCATGCTGCCGCCTATGCCAGCACATTATTGGCCTTGAGCAATGCTGTACGAGACTAGCTTCTCATGGAGAATTGATGGGCTAGCTCATTTGATGGAGCCATGTATTGGGGGTACTTAATTTAATTTTACCAAGTGCAGACAACCAAGCGCTCTTCCAATTCTTGCCCTCTGGAAGCTCTCAAATTACAGAGCAGACAAAAAAGCAGAGTGTTAAATTGTGCCAACAAAACTATTACCCGCAGGATAATGTTTGAGGGTAAAAGGGTAAAAGTAAATAAAAGCCCCCTAGATTGAGCCGTCACTAGTTTATGTTCTCTAGTCCCTCTAGCTAATTTGAGGTCTCTGATTGCAAATATGAGTTGAGAAATTGCAAAAAAAAAATTTGCAAAATATAAAACATTCCTGCGTTTTTCCCAGCAATAAATCTAGCCTGCGGGGCCTAGTTCGTTGGCACGATTTAATGCTTTGCGGCAGAGAATACCATTGCAGATAGTGAATTGGTCCAAGACTTAGCTTCCTCGGAAAACAAAATCCACGCATGCTCGCTCCATCGGACATGAATAGTTGAATACGTTATATACATAAACATATTTTTTTGTAGAAATTTTAGGTTAAAAATAAGTTATTTTATTCTAAAACTTTTCCAGACAATACATTGTTTTGTCAATTGATATAGTGGTGGTACTAGAAGAATATGGCTTACTAAGTGCATTTGATTCTATTTGACCATTGAAGCGTTAGAACAAATTTAGTCCCTATGGAGGGCCATATCACTTTCAACTGTGGTGCAAATAAATGGAATTTTTTATTTAAAAAAACATAATTAATTTTTCAATAAAAATTTAAAGAAAAAGTATAATAGCCAATCTATTAGGGCACACTAGCTGACACAAATTGCTAAGATTCTGGTTTGACAAGATGTTTTCTAACTACTTCTTTATTTGAATGTTTGTATGCAACAATACATCCCTATATAGGGCTGAAATTTTCTATGATGGTTGCACTATTTTATATTACTGGTGGCCTTGAAATATTATTGCAATGTACCAATCACCACAATTTCTAATTTTATAGAAATGCTAATGTTGTTAGTGATGCAAAGTTTGGACCCTCACTATTAGGACAAATTAGTCTATTCAAAATGGCAAAAGAGCTTTTACAATTCATGATAATGAAAAATCATGTGTTCAACAAAATAGATGATTTCCAATGACTCCAAAGTTATTGTGGTGTATACTTGAAATGGCAATTGTCCATAATTCCACATACGTATTCACTAAGAAAAATGCACCTATAGCCTACAATGCAGGGTTGTCATATCGGACGGGATGGACGGACGGGCAAACCGGACCAAACGTCCGGACAAACCTGACACGGACCCATCTGTGCCCTGACTTCCAGACATCTGCGTCCTGACTCCCAGACGTCCGCGCCCTGACCGGACGGGCGAGACCTCTATCGGACGGACCGGACGGACGAGCGAACCATACTGACGTCCAGTATAACAACCCTGACACTCTGACAGTGCTGCTCTACTATGTTTGCATTTAACATTGTACAAATTGTGGGAAAACCACCACATGTGTTAAAACTATTACAAAATTCTATTGCTACCCATATTATGTATTCGTAATGAAGTTACTTGCCCAATTTCCACCAATCTTTGTTATCTTAGAAGCATGAGCAAATATTGTTTTTCCACACATGGATTATTAAGAAGGAAAGCAATAAGAACTACATTCAAATGTTTCACGAAAAAATATACAATTCATACAAATTTTGGAGACCATTAATGCTTCCATGGCCCATCCAAATTGTGGAGGGAAAAGCWTATAATAGCTCTACCCTTTGCCTAGAATGAGCAAACACAAAATAGTAAACCACCCTATCCATCATTAGTTTTTTTTAAAATAGAAATTTGAAATTGGTTCATTAGATTTATATCTAATTGTAAAGGTTTGAATCATTCTATTTGGATCATGGAGTCAAAAGTTATGGGGAGTTTTACTTTAGGGTAGTTTGCGGGTAGTTAAAGAATCTCTATTCTAAAATCCATTGACTGTTTAATGCACTTGTCAATATTTGTGGAGAAAAATAAAGAATGTAGGTCTAAACTGTTTATTACAACATGTGAATGGTTGGGATTGGCATTTTTCGATTCCATAAATAAATATTTTACAATTTAGTATTTTGAATCATTTTCTACTTCTTTCTACTTCCTATTTTTTTTCCCTATATGTTGTACAATTCCAAATGATTTGAGTATTTTCAAGCATATAACAAAATTGCCTTGAAGAATGAATCCGAAAAGTAACCACCATTTTGAACATTTTTTCATCCGAATGTGACCTTGCGAAGAGTAGCTGTCTGGTTATTTGCAAGGCCCAAAATATGATTTTTTTTTGTCAAATCAAAGGCTAATATTGCAATCTACATTGTGAAAAAGTCTGAATTTTTTTCACATCTTTTTGAACTACAAGATCCTACATTTTCATGTSTCAAAAAAGTTTCTTTTTTCCTAAAATTTAGAACTTGTATTAGAAATGGTAGTTTTGGAGTGTTTTTGTTGAAAACATAGTAAAAACATTTATGGGTTGATTAACCCCTAAAGTTCCTTGACTATGTTCTCACCGAAAATGCTTCAAAACTGCCATTTCTAGTACAAGTACCAAATTTTTGAAAAATATTATTTTTTGAAACATGTAACCGTAGGATCTTGTAGTACTCTAGTTTGAAAATATGTGGAAAAATTTCAGAAATTTCTACCATATAGATTGCAAGATAGTAGCATTTGAAGTGGAAAAAATCCTTTTTTGGGCCCTGTGAAAAATCGGGCAGCTGCACTTCACAAGGTCATATCATTATGAAAAAATGTCCAAAATGGTTGTGCTTCTTTGGGTTCATTCTTCAAGGCAAGTTGGCTACATACATGATAATTTTCAGATCATTTGGAGTTGTAAAACATATAGGAAAAAAATAGTAAGTAGAAAAAAGTAGAGAATGATTCAAAACACTAAATTGTTAATAAATTAGATGTAAAATTTAAAAACTCCAATCCAAATGGTTCAATTGTTATAATAAAAAATCTACATACAATAGCATTATTTTTTTTCAAAAATATTGAAATTTCAGTAAAATAAAAGACTTCAAAGTATTTTTTGGTGCAGGGATTCCATAACTGCCCGCAAACTAAAAAGCCTCATAACTTTCATCTCAACTATTGAAATGCAATAATTCAAAGCATTTTGAGTACATATAAATCTAAAGAACGAATTTCAAATTTTTATTTCTTGAAAAGATGATTTTTTCAGATCTGCCCGGACTGCCCGAGTTGACAAACAAACAACATATTATGCAATAACTTTTGACTCATATTTCCAAATGTCATGAAATTTGTGCATATGAAAGATATTCCTTGTCTCCACACTCCATTAAAATTTCAGCCCAAAATATGCAAATCTCTAGTCACACGTACGTGCCCAAAAAATCTATGTTGCCAAAAAACGCATGTTGGTCCTTTAGGGGTTAAAGATAGCAAGTGTTTCTCTTGGCTAAATCCCTGATGAATACAATAGAGTGCGACTTTGTAATGGTTAAACCGCAGAAGAGGATGAAGCCATGTCTCCAAGTCAAAGGCTAGTGTGAAAAACAAATAAGTTGTGTGGATCATTGTTTTTGTTAACYCGTAAACATCCTGACTCACCTCCAAACTTTACAATTTGAGAAGAGTCATTATAAAGTGCTATTTGGAAACCTATGTTGGAATTGATATACAAATAAAATTTGTAGACTGAGAGTTGCAATTGCAAAATTCCATCCTTGATTCCATCAGTACTATTAGATTCACCAATGCTATCCCCAATATGTTTTCTTCATAAATTTTGAAAGGGAAATCTCAAACTTCCTTCAAAATTCAATAACAAGAAAAATATGATCATTTTTGGAGATGGTAAAGTGAATGGCATTATTTGTTTGACAAATATTGTTAATTATTTAATTTTCGAGATAGTACTAAGCACTGAGATGGCAATGGCGTGAAATTTGGTGAAGCACTGTGTTGTCTGAATTAGAATTTAGTATCATTCAACTATAGTACTTGTCCGAATCACAAGTTTCTCCTGTATTCTCTTGTACAATCCTTGGCAACTCTCAATTGTTCCCTCCATTCTGCTCATCTCAAAAAATTGTAAAGTGTATTTATATGGTTCATGTTTTTTGTGCCGGTTGCCTAATCATCATTCAATTCTTATACAATTTTGATCAAGCATAATCAGATTGGGCTTCAAAAAATCAAAACTCTAATTTTGGTGAATTGTTTTATTAAATTTTAATGACTTTCCATGATCATTCATTGAGAAACATTGATGATGAATGTTTTTAATTCAATCGTGGTAACATGTAGGAAACATCCATACGCACATTTTTTTTTTTTCAATAAGCATCTCAAAATAGTTTTAGAATTTCCTCACAATGTGTGGGAACCTGAAAATATATGAGAGAGTGTATTACTTTAAAATCCGGGTGAGGATTCAAGTTTGAACATATTTTTTTTTGGTTCCAGGTATGGAATATTAGAACTTTACTAACATTAAGATTTAGTCAATAGGGTAGTAGAATTAAATAGATAATTTAGTTAAGGAAACTCCTAAAAAGTTTCCTAACTCTGTGCGGAAACCGGAACCGGATGAGGATCCTGGATTCCGCATATAGTTAGCAGAAATCACGGAGATATATCCAGAGATATATCGGGAGCTAGCGGAACCGGTATCGGCATCCAGCTGGACGTTTTCTGGATCCAACGGATTCCTAGGATGTGACGGAGGACCGTTCAACGGTCGGATTTTTCGGGAATTCTGCAGGAACGGATACTTGGCTAGAAAACAGCTAACCCTAACGGTGAGTGGCTGAAACGGGAAAGAAAAGGGGAGGGGTTACACCCCACACTCTCATTTCTTGTCTGCCATTCTGCTGGAGCGCGCGGAGCTAAGCGTTTGGAGCTTGGAGGGAGGTGCTCTCTGTTTCCGGTTCCTGCCGTGAGGACTTGAGTTGTTTGTTTACTGAAGAATTGAGTTGAGGGAGAGTGAGGCTGGAGTGTGAGCGCTACCTCTGAGGGCTATGGTGAAGGCGGAGGGGAGCGGCTCTGTCAATCTGAAATTCAAGACTGTCTACCCGGTGATTCTGAAGGATGAGAAGGAGAGGATGCAACTGGACGTGGATCTGGGGCAGTTGGGGTGCAGCGGATTTCTGAGCCGACCTTGGAGCTTGAGGGACGACAACATGGTTTGGGAGCTGATGGATAGACAGTCCAACGAGTGGATGAAGACGGTCCGGGCGCTTCCGGCCAAGTGGACAATAGAGTTGTGGAAGAAGACGTACGACTTTCTGCGTGCTGGGGACGGATTGGCATCCCAGACTGACAAATACGCGGAAGGTAAATTCATGAACCCTCCCAACCCAAAGGATGGCTATGCAATAGCAGATTGTAGGGACCCAAGGGAGAAGAGGATGTTAGAATATTTGGTCCCCATTCTGTATCCGGAAAGGCCAAACCGGATTACTGTAACTTGGGCCAATACGATTTTTGGAGCACTGAGCGGAGAGAGGAAAGTCTGTTGGGCTGAAGTCATTAGGAATCTAGTGAGCAAGATGGTCTACGCATTAGGCAACATCAAGGCCACCTCCATTGATCTTTTCATTTTTCACTTGTATCAACATCTGGGGACTTTGAGGAGTGAGGGACCTACTCCGGTCAAAGGAATCCCAGAAATGGGAAGACAAAGTTGAGGAATTGACAAAGGAGAACAAGTCGCTCCAGCGTCAGTTAGAGAAGAAGACAAAACAGAGTGAGGATGAGAAGAAGCTTTCTTCAGAGGTAGGAACGACGCTGAAACGAATCCACTACTTTATAGAGGCTTCCGGGGATGTGGTGAGCAAGGCCAAGATGTTTGATGAAGAAATCCATAAGGTAGGCAACAAGGCAGCAGTAAAGTCAATGACAGTCTTGGCTGAATTCTCAGAGGTGACGGAGAAAGTCTTGTACGAGATCCAGGACGTTCTTCAGCACGCAGGTCTGTATCCGGATCCAAAGCAGGAAGGAAAAGTCAGCCCAAGGAAGGACATTTTGACTTCAAAGACAACAGAGATGTCTACACCGGCATCTGGGAAGCAACGGAGCAAGCCAGAGGAGGAGAAGACTCCAACAAAAGCCACTCCAAAACTGAAAGTGGTGAAGGAAGAAAAGTCTACGCCTGCATCCGGAACCAAGACTCAAGCCCGGAAGTCCGGATCAGAGATGGGCACACCCCAGAGCACGGACATTAGACGATCACCGAAGGAGCACAGCACGATCAAGAAGAAATCAACAGCCAAGCGGGTAAGGGATGCATCTCCCGTCAGTCAACAATCAGAGGAGGACGAGTCGCCAGACAATTCCAAGGAAGCGGCCAGCAAGTCAGAATCCGGATCCGATCCGGATGAGGAACCTGAAGTGGAATCAGAAGAAGACTCTGATACGATTCGAATCTCTTCCACAAGCTTCAAGGGGAAAGTTCAGACGCCCTCAAAGGGGAAGGTGACAACTGGTGGTAAGGCATCAACAAGTAGAATCCAACCAGCTAGGAAGGGATCCGCCAAGCATGAGGAACCTTCTCCTAAGCGGCTTAAGAAGTAGATAGGAAGTTTCTTAGATTAGGCGTAGGTCAGTTGACCGAAAACCTAAGTTTTTGGGTAGGTAGGAAGCTACTACTTAGCTGCTTTTGAGTTTTGAGTGGGATGCACTTGGACATCCAAATCCGGATTTTTGGATCTAAGATCCACTTTTTTTGGGATAGACAGGTGGTGGAAAGTCAACAGATGGGGGATAAGGAATGACACTTGTCATTCTCCTGACCTGTGCTTTATTCCCTTGGGATCTTTAGGGTTCCCTTGGGTTGGTATTTAGGGGCTGACCATGGATGGCAGCCGGGGGCATCATTTCAATCTTGTTTTCTTTTCCCTTAAGCAAAGTTCGGAATTCATTCTATCATGTGCCAGAGTCTGAAAAGTCTTAGTATTGTGTTGGTAGGCTGGGTGTATTGAATCACCACTTGGCGATGATATCTGTGTTTGCAGGGAGAGAGAGGAAGGGTGAGTCCCCAGGTTCTATCAGATCCGGTTCCGGGAATTAAAGTGAGTTCGTAAGAGGATTGAGTGTACTGGGAGGAATCTGAGTACGATCTGGTTGCCTTAGGAACTTCCGTGTGGGATAGCCACTCCTAGATTGAATGAGGTCTGGTAGTACCCAGTCTTAGGACAATCGAAGTGCTGAGAGGTCCTGCTATTTCCGGAAGTAGGAATCGGATTTGTATGTTGAACCTTTCAGTTATCCAATTCCAAACTCTGCCTAAGGAATCCTGGTCTTGACAGAAACTGTCGTTGTAGTGTTGAGAGGTTGGTGAGGATTCCTTGCGTGACCTGTTGGACTGGATTCACATCCGGATCAGCTGTGAGGGGATAATTGTTGCCTAGTGTGTGTGTCTTGTGTTTTGTCTTGTTAAGTGAAACTTCAGTCACTCTAAAACATTGAAGGGTAGGATTTACGTGTCCTTCCAGAATCCCAAGAACGGATCCCTCCGATATAGAGATTGAACTTCATACTTGGTTACGGAAAATTGCTAGATACGGATCCGGATCTAGAAAAGGTACAAGATTACGACACTCCTTCCTGATTCCGCATAGGACTAGTTGGATAGGATAAGATTTGCTCGAATAGGGAGAGGTACAGGATTATGACACCCCTCCTTACTAGGGTGTGGTGTTTTGGTTGTGGAATTTGAGAGGAAACTAGTTTAATAATAGTTGGCGAGTGTAAACCATTTCCGGTCACAGATCCAGTTTTAGTGTTTTCGGTTGGCTTCCGCATCCCGATCCGGTCCACCTCAGGAAACTACAAGTAAAATCTCTAGGGACCGATACACGAGTCATCCTAAAGTGTATTTAGTCATTTTTAAATGCTTACTAGGATAATTGTGCTTTCTTGTGCTACGACACAATGGTTTAAAAAATTGCAATGACAATGTTTAAATTTTGAAAGGGAAATCTCAAAATTCCTTCAAAATTCAATAGCAAGAAAAATATGATCATTTTTGGAGATGTTAAAGTGAATGGCATTATTTGTTTGACAAATATTGTTAATTATTTAATTTTCGAGATAGTACTAAGCACTGAGATGGCAATGGCGTGAAATTTGATGAAGCACTGCGTTGTCTGAATTAGAATTTAGTATCATTCAACTATAGTACTTGTCCGAATCACAAGTTTCTCCTGTATTCTCTTGTACAATCCTTGGCAACTCTCAATTGTCCCCTCCATTCTGCTCATCTCAAAAAATTGTAAAGTGTATTTATATGGTTCATGTTTTTTGTGCCGGTTGCCTATCATCATTCAATTCTTATACAATTTTGATCGAGCATAATCAGATTGGGCTTCAAAAAATCAAAACTCTAATTTTGGTGAATTGTTTTATTAAATTTTAATGACTTTCCATGATCATTCATTGAGAAACATTGATGATGAATGTTTTTAATTCAATTGTGGTAACATGTAGGAAACATGCATACGCACATTTTGTTTTTTCAATAAGCARCTCAAAATAGTTTTAGAAATATCTCTCTTGTGACATGTGGTTGGTTTTGGAACTCGGGTGGGTCACTCTTTGTTTATTTGGGGTACCATGAGCAGCTCTGGGGTATTTTTGAGGGGGCTATTTACTTGTTAGGCCTGAATAAAAGGGCCCCATAATTATTTAATTTGGAAAATTGGCCTATATTTGAACTCCCTATCAGTATTTATACCACACATGCCCGCCCAATTTTTTCTAGACTATATTCTTTATAAGAAAAATAATTGAATTGAAAAGCTTGGTGAATGCAAAAACGTTTTACAAAACAATACAACAATTACATGCATGAAATTCTCTGAATTTTTTCATGCATTTTCTTATCAATTCTCTTGTGCATTTTCAAAAAATTTAAGAACCGAGAGATTGTTCACTTGAAAGCCTGCCAGACATAATTAACATTTGCTAGATTTCATATGATCTGGAATTCAGCATACGAGATGGAGGGTGAGATGTTACAGAAAATTTGTGATCTTTGGAGTTTAAGGTCCAAATCAATATCAACCTCATACGAAAACATCTGTACAAGAATAGAGGAGAGGAACACCCCATAGTTTGCAAAAGAACAAAACATAGCTTAGGATCAACAAGAACTATCCCTACAAGAAACTGTGAATGAGGAGCTAAAAAACGCAACGTCATTAGTCATGCTAACAACGTACTCAATTAATATTAGAACGTAAATCCGCTCCTACACTCATATGTATGTCAAAATTGGAAATTGTAAAGCGACTCAAAACTCCTGTGCTAGTTTATGGATAATCTTGCAATTACAAAAGCTGAAATCATGATCTAGCAGCCGGAATCACCCAAACAGAAGCATCGAGTGGGATCCAATGACCGCGAGTGACGTGAAACTCAATTGCCCAACCTGCTGTCAAGCACCCGCGAAGTTCAAGTATGTCAGGGATATCCAATTCGTGAAATGCGGACAATCTCACCCGAGTTGACAATGGTGCTTGCAGGTGCCTAGATCTCCGCAACAAAGCTAGGTTCTCATCAAAGCATTGAAGGAATACCTGCTGGCAAAAACGGGATGTACCCATATCATGACCGGCCAGTCTACAAGCTGCAAACTCCGGTGTGTTTACCACCACATCCGAGACTCGCTGGTTGATCACAGCACATTGGCCAATGACCTTCAAAGTCGCAGCCTGCTCCTCCTCCGGGATACCAACCCCATCCCATCCTGTCCATGAAAAAACTTGCAAAAGGCTCCACGACGCCAGAGTTTCCAGGGCTTGCATTCTAGTTTAAGCAAGTGCTTCATTGCTTTCTGACATTTTAAACCTGCAACCACCAAAATCTAACATGCTTGTTTAGGTTTCAAAATGACATGAACATATTACGAAGAGAATCGAAATGCCTTTGTACCAAATATAGAATACACATACGACGTACCAAAACAAAATATAGATACGAGATATAGATACAAAAACCAACAAGGAAGTATGAAAACAAAATAATGATATGACAAACATGTTAGGTAACTATCCTATACTCTTTGTCAACAACCGACTACCAATGCTATCCCCAATATGTTTTCTTCATAAATTTTGAAAGGGAAATCTCAAACTTCCTTCAAAATTCAATAACAAGAAAAATATGATCATTTTTGGAGATGGTAAAGTGAATGGCATTATTTGTTTGACAAATATTGTTAATTATTTAATTTTCGAGATAGTACTAAGCACTGAGATGGCAATGGCGTGAAATTTGGTGAAGCACTGTGTTGTCTGAATTAGAATTTAGTATCATTCAACTATAGTACTTGTCCGAATCACAAGTTTCTCCTGTATTCTCTTGTACAATCCTTGGCAACTCTCAATTGTTCCCTCCATTCTGCTCATCTCAAAAAATTGTAAAGTGTATTTATATGGTTCATGTTTTTTGTGCCGGTTGCCTAATCATCATTCAATTCTTATACAATTTTGATCAAGCATAATCAGATTGGGCTTCAAAAAATCAAAACTCTAATTTTGGTGAATTGTTTTATTAAATTTTAATGACTTTCCATGATCATTCATTGAGAAACATTGATGATGAATGTTTTTAATTCAATTGTGGTAACATGTAGGAAACATCCATACGCACATTTTTTTTTTTTCAATAAGCATCTCAAAATAGTTTTAGAATTTCCTCACAATGGTTTAAAAAATTGCAATGACAATGTTTAAATTTTTAAAAATAGATATTTCTTCTATGTAATTAGATTTTGGCAAAACAACCGTACCTTCATGGTCAAATGTACAAAATTGGTTATTATGTGAAGGTCAAATAGAGAAATCTAATTACAACTAAGAAATACCTATTTTTCAACATTTGGACATTATCACTTCAACTTTTGAAACCTTTGTGAGGAAATTTTAAAACATTTTGAAGGTTCTCATTCAAGGAAAGATATGTGTATGGGTGTTTCCTACATAAATATGCAATTAGAGTAAAAAATTCATTATCAATGGTTTTCAATCATTTATCATGTAAAACTATGAATTTCATATGAAGTAATTCACGAGAAATAGAATTATGCTTAAATTTGGAAATCCAAATTTGGTATGCTTGATTAAAATTGCATAAAAATTGAATGTTTATAATGCAAGACAAAAAACACTAGTTATATTCTAGAATTCTTTTGAATGTCAAAAATGGGGGGATGATTGAGAGTTGCGAGGTTTGTACAATGGCCTTCAGTAAGTCTTGCAACCCCATCTCAATTCTAATGCAAAACACTCTAATTACAAAACATAATTGTGGCAAGTAAATTTAGATATTCGATTGAGATTTTTGGCCTTGGACAAGGTGAGCCATGTACCTTGTTGTAACTCATTCCACTTTTTAGAAATATCTCTCTTGTGACATGTGGTTGGTTTTGGAAACAATAAGTTTAAAGGCCATATTCGGTATATTGAGACTTTTTGCAGTCTCATTTCTATCTTCCGCTCGAAGATAAACTACTTTATCTTCTTCAAAGTATTTTCTTATAAATAAGTATCAACACCAGCTCTTAGAATTTCATTATAGGATCACTATTTGAGCATTATTTATTTTTGGTTTCAGTTGCTATTTGTTTAAATGAATTTTTCAATAACTAGTATTCTGTCTCACAATCTGCAAAAAGTCTCAATATAACAAATATGGCCTTTTTAGCTGAAAAGCACAATGCTAAATTTGAAAAATCTCATATTATGAAATCACAAGTAGTGAATTTCAACCGGCTTTGGAGTTGAGAGGACCAACATTAGTGTAGTGACATGCTTCTAGTGATTGTTGCTTGTACACGTAGCCTAGAAGTTTTTAGAGCCAAATTGATGTTTGCCTATAATAATGTGTATGTGATATTGCTAGGAGTTCTATAAGCAAACTTTGTGAAATTTTAAGTAGTGTTAGTTAACTTAGCATTATGAAATAGTGTACATCTCATTGAATGGTGACCACATTCTTTTGACCTCAATCCCATAGATATCGTATGGAAGTAAGTCAAAGATCAAGTGCCAAAAAGAAAATCCATAGCAAAGACCAAATATGAACACTATTGAATTTGTCATGAGAGAATATACCTCAAGAAAGTATCTAATGGCCAATTTCTACAAGGCCAAACCAAATGCAAGCTCTAATAGCAGGGTAGTTGCAAGAAAGACTTGTACTATTTTCCGTCACATTCAATGTGACAAAGTTGTTTTCCAGTAGAACTTTTGAGTATAGAACCCGATGAAATTCAACAATTTAGCGGAGATGGATAACTTGATTGTAATCAAATCCATTATTTTTCAGAATTTCTTAAAAATCATTTTGTATTTAAATTTGAATTTAGCTAATTTGTCACACTTTGCGGTTTAGGGGTTTTTAGTACTAGGGAGTATCCAAAATTAATTATCTAGAGCTCAAATTTTTGCAGTCTATTCCTACACTAGGAATGCATGAACCCACCAAAGGGAATCTACAAAAAGATTATTTTGTGTCGTGCACATGCGAGCAAATAGGGGTCCCTTGTGCACATCATTCTAAATGTTGAACATGGTTTCCAGGTCAATCTTGTGGTGGCATGTGATTAGCATTCAGTCGACACAATTTGCCAATTTTTAGATTTTTTAATTTTGCTACGTTTAATTTTTTAAAAATAAAAAAGGGGACAGAGGTCTTTTATGTGGAAAATGGAACTTTGGGCTGCCATAGTAGTGCTATATATTGTATAGTACTTTGTAGTAGTAACATGACAGTTGGCAGCTTCACGTTGAATATGCAGTATGATCAACGGTGCACAGTGCATGCAGTTTTGGTTTCCTAGTAATCATAGTACTCATATTAAAGGGTGGTGGAAACTCTTGTTTGGCCAAAACGCTACGCAAAACGGCCAGTCTTTCTTGCAACTACCCAACAGCTCAAGGTGGTACTAGTACTTTATTGCAAAATTATAATTGCTAGTGAGCAAGACAGAATGTAAAATTTATATCTTATATTAGGATTCTACAATATTAWAGATTTCTAATAGTACCCTATTCAACATTGTTTGTTGAATTTATTTTAATTCATGACCTTTGCCTTAAATATGTATAAAAGAAGATTGCCAAACACATTAAAGCCACAAAAATTTTTTTACCTACATAGTGTGAGTTTTTGTAACATGAAAGATGCGGACAATGATGTTTCTTAATTAATTGTGCAATCAAAATTTTAATAATCATCACAATTGTTTTTCAGTTAATTATTATGTAAACCCGTGAAATCAAATTAAATAATTCACCAAAAATGGATTTCCTATTTTTGGACATTGAAATTTCACATGTTGGTTAAGTTTCCATAAAGCAATAGATTTGATAGGATAGTTTCAATAGGATATTCTTAAGATTGAATTAAAAAGAAAAAATTTAAAGGACTTCATATTGGGGTTGTAAGACTTATTGAATGGTACTCTACATACAATAGAAACCACTATTTTGACCAATCAAAAAAAATTCAAGTGTTAAGGATAGAAATTGTATTTTTGGTGAATTTTTGAAGTTATATCTTCAAAATTCATTTGAAGAGAATCTGAAAATAATTTTATAATTTTGACCGTACGGGTATCTTTTAATTTTTGTGCTTCACATAAACTTCTTCGATGCAAACTTCAAAAAAGTTATAGAATTTATATTTTTATAACACATTTGTGTTTTGTCCAAACCCCTTGGGCTTTTAGGGGTTAAACAATTCTTAACAACTTAGTATATTGAATCATTCTCTAGTCTCTACTTCTTTCTATTTATTATTTTTATCCCACATGTTGTACAATTTTAAATGATTTAAAAGTTTTCAAGCATGTAACAAACTTGACTTGAAGAATGAATACAAAGAAGCACCACCATTTTGGACATTTTTTCATGCAAATGTGACCTTCAATGCAGCCTCCTTGATTTTTTTAGGGTCCAAATAGTGAATTTTCTCACTTCAAAACCTTGAAACATCTTGTAATCTACACGATGGAAAATTTTGAGATTTTTTCACATCCTCTCAATTCAAATACTGTAAGGTGCTTCAATTAGATGTATCTAAACGTGTTTTTGGTCTAGAAATTTATTTGTTTTATAAATGGCAATTTTAGAGCATTGTTAGAGAAAGCATAGTCACGAAATTTGATGGGCTAACTTAATAACATACTACTAGCCACATTTATAGATAAAAAATTAAAATGAAGATCAAAAGGATTTACATTATATAAGCAACTTTAACACCCTCATGATCTAATACTATTGATATCTTTCACTCTACAAGTGTATTGTTGTGTTTTTAATTATTCCTATGTGATTTCTAAAATGTCTAGTTTAAATTTGTACAGTCACAAATTTAAAAAAAAAATTGATACAACTTAATAACCAATAAAATGTTGTCTATTTGTTTGAATTAGAGCAAATTCTTACAAGCTCAAGCCTTGGAAATTTCGGGATTAATCATTAACAATTTGGTGTTTTTCAAACTCAGTAGACTTTAACTGCCATTTGAGCATAGAAAATAGATTTTAAAAAAATACTTTGAATTAATAAAAGTTGGAAAATGAATTTAATATTCATATCCAAAAAACTGTTTGTGCTTTCAAGTCTTAAATCAAAAGTTATGGACAAAGCTAAAAAAGGGTTGGAGGGAACATTTTTCTAACATTTTCAGACATGTAATCTGATTTTCGCCCATAACTTTTTACTGAAGTCTTCAAATGGCAAACGGATTGTTATAGAAGATAGTTAACTTGATTTCCAACTTTTCTTAGTTTGAAGTTTCTAAAAATAAGTACAAACAAAATTTCTATTATAGACACCAAATTGTATTAGTGGTGTAGTGGTAGATGTCATAGGTTCTTACATGGTAGGTATTGGGATCGAACCTCAATGGAGGCAAGCGCCATAGTAAGTTGTAGTATGGAATTTTCGAAAGCGGGTAGCGAGTAGCTAAAAAATGATTTTTTTATGCTGCCCAAAATTTCTAGGCAACCATTTTTTTTTCATTTTTTTTTTTTTTGTGACCAAATAAACAAAAAATTCAACATGTTTTTGTTGAAAATCAACACATATGTGTTTAAATTAACAACAATATGAACATTTTTTTGTTGACGAATAACACAAAAGTGTCAATATGGACTATGGACATCGAAATCAACACTTTTATGTTGAGCAATGTCCAGGTCAACAAGTCCTAATTAACAAAAAAAATCAACACTTCTTTGTTGAAAATCTGTTGACTTGGACGCAGATTTTCTAGTATTGCAATGGTTATAAAATTGTTGGGCCTTAAAGCTACTCCTTCTACACATGTTTTGCGAAATTTTCAAAGAAAAATAAAATAAAAAACTCCATTCATAGATGTGCTGCCCAAAATTGCTATGTTGCCAAAAAAAATGCACATTGCAGGTTTTGCATTCAAGGGTTAACCCCTCATCGCCCAATGGGACAAAAAGTAT
The DNA here is from genome assembly GCA_006891605.1 of Pleurozium schreberi. Lineage (NCBI taxonomy): Eukaryota > Viridiplantae > Streptophyta > Bryopsida > Hypnales > Hylocomiaceae > Pleurozium > Pleurozium schreberi. The sequence continues at coordinate 8,121 of VACF01002575.1, read as the reverse complement.
CCTCACACAGTCTGCAGTCCACTTTGAAGCACTCTAACTTTTTCATCCAATGTTGGATATCAATAAAAACCTGTTGGAAAAGTTGCGCATAATAATCTAGTATGTGTGGTAAAATTTTCAGATCAATCCAAGACGTACTGAGTTTGTGAAAGTCATTCAAAGTTCTCAGGGTCAATTTGGGTTCAGCACACTGTATTGTGATGGCTTCAACTTTGGGGGATTGAATCTTTTTCATAAAATGTTTGTTTTCAATCAAATTTGTTGTGTTTTGTTCCCATATAGATCTAGCTATTGTGGTAAAAGTTTCATGCCAATCCAAGTTGTTTCAAATGTTTGAGAGAAATTCAAAGTTCAAAATCCAGAATTGTCTGCATTTCAGTGAACTTTGGCGGCTCATAACTTCTTCATATATCATCCTTTTTCAATATTTTTTGTTGGTAAAGTTGCGCTTACTAGTCTAGTTTATGTGGTTAAAATTTCATATCCATCCAAGATGTTATGAGTAACTTAGAAGCATTTTAGTAGAAGGAGGTTCAGCCACAGAAAATATGTGAATTTTTGTTACTTTGTTCATTGTTTTTTGACATTTCAAATCCATTTTGCAGGCACAATGAGTTGATTGTATGATATTTTTTTTCACCAAAATGTTAGTATTCTGGTTTGGGATCACTTTGTGGTTTAGAGTTTTTCATTTGAGTTGGTTTAGAAATCGTATTTCACCTCCAAATGTGTTTTTCAGAAAATTTCAAGACCTTTTTCTAACACTAATACATTATAATCTTTCAATCTATACGATCAAATGACCCCAAATTTATTCCACACCATCTACAACATGCACACTACAATATTGTATGGTTAATATCGTCATAACTGACTGAAATTTAGACTTTTAACACTTGCAAAGGGAGGATGCTTTTAAGCATGGTTGGAAGTAGAACTAAAGATTCTCTTACTAAAACCGTACCATCTAGATTTTTGCCTAAACATAATTTACTGAATAAGTGATCCTAGTGTGGATTTTGTGAATTTTGGACACACCTATGTACAATCAACACTTTAAGAATTCATAGGTTATTCATACCCAATATCCAAAACATATAAGCTAAAGAGTTTAGAATTCTCATTCCATTGCCAACAATAAGTAGCAAAATAAAGTCAATTTAATAATGGGTTTGGTTTATGCTCACATGCTTACTAAGATGATTTAAGATTGGTTGGAATGTTGGAAGCAAGCCAATATGTGATAGCCAAAGRCCAAAGGCATCATTTGTCTATACAATATTTTTTACCCATTGCAATWRCWATATAAYCAGCATATCACTTGCATAGTGGAGCACCTTCTAACAGCAAACATTTGAAATGTTTAGCCATGGAAAAAAATTAACAATATGTTRTGAAAAGGAAGTTTTGATTCCAAATACGTACCTCAYTGGTAGAGCTTGAGTTGCAACAGCTACTATACATAATAATAGCCATGCAGTAACTAAAGCCACGTTTGTAGTCCTCATGACCATCAAAATAGTCAATAAAATTTGTCTTGTCGCGTAGATGGCAARAATTGTACGCGGAAATATACTTTGTAAAACTGCACATTACCAAACCAGTGTCCATGGATATAATACTGACACAYTGTGAAATCTAGCTAGCTAAACAACWTAGCACGGCAAATATGAAAAGCTCAAAATTGAAAGTAGATGAGATGGCAATGTTAGAGTTTTAGATGCAAGAATTGAAATTAAACCTGTTCTYAGGCTATMATTTTGGATTCGAATAGCCGAACTATGGACGCTTAGCTTGAACCCATCTACTTCAATTTTCTTGGAAGCAAGCACAGACACCTCAGCAAGACTCTTTGATGGTAACCCAGTTTCGAAGGTGAACGCTTCCACCTGGCACGATCCCTCATAAGTCCCAACATGTATCTCTATCAACAAAYACATCTTAGCATTTTGAATTCTAACATAATTATTTAGGTTGAAAGCATTACTAGGCAACTCATTTCACAATTTGCACCAAGTTCTATCAATTATACAATAATTCAAATTAGGACATGGGGTCATCATACTCTGTATTAAAAAAGGTCAGCGCTTGAAATTGTTGCAAGAGAAGCACTCCCGAATGAGAAATTTATAGTAAATATCACCTATTGTATGTTCTTTCTTGGAATTGTAACTACATAGTGATCTACTCTATGGCATCCACCACGATTCCATGCAAATTGTCACAATGTATAGTTTTCTAACCTTCCCATCCACAGAGGATTCAGTGACTCCAATGCACTTAGTATCCAAGGTTATACACTTATTTTTTGTTACTGCCTGTATGGTGGCCCCTCTCAAATGAAGTCCTTCCACATTCAGTATACCTGCGATGAAAATTCAATGATATACATTAAGAGACAAAACTGGAAACTTATTTCCAGTGGAACATGATACCGAAAACAACCTTCTTCTCAGGTGTTCAGAGTATAATTACGCAAATATTAGCCTATTCATGATGATCTAGTCGAATCCTTATGTTGAAACAATCGAACCTCTATATCTGTTTTCGACAGACACCATAATGACCTTGAGCAGATAGGCGTGCCCAGACCCGAACGATATAAACATATGAAAATCATTGACTTGAAGAAATTACGACTTGCACTATGTCATGCATAACTCAACGTGCACAGCAGAAATAATTCAGATAAGCTCATTAATTAATTTGAGAGAACGGCACAACTGAGTTGCAAAAGCTTGCAATTGAAAGTGATTTACCTCCTGAATATGATGAGTGCAAGACCACGGGCACTGGATCAGCATCATCCAGTTTCGGCAATCTCGGTTCTTTGCCACCTACATGTCTCCAATTCACATCAATTAGGACAATTTATGGACTTCATGTTTGGGGTAGCTCAAGTCTGTATAAGCGAGGGCAGAAGTTGTACACAATCATGAGATTGCCTCACAATCACCCCAGTTGGCCGTTACCCCCAATCTCCAAAAGGCAGGGAAGAATGTGCATACTGAMATAATAAGTACGCCATTATTTGGGTGTAAGATGAAATGATAAGTTATCACAGGAGATAAAGCGGAACCAAAGAATGATGGAGGAAGCAGTGAAACACATAAGGTATACTATTAAAAAAAGTGACATAACAAAAAACAATTGGAGAAGAAGAGTCATTGTTTAAGCAAGAGCGAGCATCAATGCTAGAAAAAATACATTGATTGTACACTAACTATTGAATAATCGTAGTCAAAAGTTGTGAAAATTGTTGGACCTTATATCTGCTCCTCGTCCACATGTGTGAAAATTTCAATGAAAAAAATTAATATCTCCATTCGTAGTGAGCTGCCCAAAATTTCGACGCAGCTTGGAGCCTCTCAATTCCCCAAAATTTAGAGATACAAGATGCTAGTGGGGAGGGTTTCTTCCCTATCCGGATGAAAACCATGCGGTTTGAGCATAGGGAAGCCCCTGGTTGGCATGCTCTGATCAAGCGGAAGATCAAGACAATAAGTACAGTTAAAACTCCAATGAAAAATTAACCTTTAAAAGAACATTTAATGTCCGGACTTAGTCAAATTTCATTAGTTTTCTACACCACAACTTACATTTCAAAAATTTGGTACTCTGCGCTTGGCGTATGGGCGGGTCCCTCCTAGTTGTGTCGGATTGTAAGGTAGGAGGTCCATAAATAGTCCATCTAAGGGCTGAAGCTGAATTTTGGCAAGGTGTAAATGCTTGAAATAATTTTCAGTAAATTTTCCTTGAAAGACTAGTGGAATTGGCATCTAACTGAAGTTGTTTTATATTTTTTGGAGCTTTATGGAATTAGTTATGAATTTTTGAGGTTGCAAAAAAGTGCATTTCAATGGGCATTGAAATGGACCACCTCCTCAAATGTAGACTGCTTGTACATTGGAAAGTGCAAAATATACCTCCACAACATGTTCCATTTTAGAATCCACTCCATTTCAGGACCTCCTACCTTAGTTCTATTGTTTATTGACTATGTCCTTGCACAGAGACTTTTGCACAAAGACTATTGGGCCTTGCACATGAGCCTTATGGAGCCCATGCAACGTCGCATATAAAGGCCGTAAAGCGCAGGTTTGCATGCAGTAGTCTTCACGAACTAAATTCTGCTATTTGAGAGCATCCCCACTAACCTCTTCTCCATCCTATCCCAGTTCTTCATTCAAAAATATAGGGATGGGAAAGCCACTTTCCACCCATGCTTCCCCAAATCAATACTTTATACTAAATTTAGGCAARTGAATCAAGATGCACTTGTAAATATAGTAACAAGGAAAAAGTAATAGTCCAAGGCCAAATCATGGGAGCACACATCATGCAACAACAATAAATTCAAGAAGAGGGTTTACCATTTCCCAATTCAATATCCCCATCCAATTTAGGGAATTGGGCCTTTCAATTCCCCAAAATTTGGAGATACATGATACTAGTGGGGAGGGTTTCTTCCCTGTCCAGATGAAAACCATCCTGTTGGGGATAAGGAACATGAGGCCCTTCAGTTACTGCATCACTTACCACAATCTCTGTTCCCCACCATCCTATTAGATATACCTAAATTAGACAATATATAGCAATATACTGATTAAATAGAAAGTTGTGACTCTTAGCATACAAAGTTGTGACTCTACAGTAGATATTCAAAAAGAGTCTTCTTGTATAAGAGTGTATATAGAACACTTTTGACCCCCAAATGACCAAGGCCTTTTTTTTGCAAAAATTGAAATTTTGTTTTGCACATCTAACGATAGAATCAAACTCCTAACTTATATGAGGATATGTGGTAAAAATTTCAGAAATTTTGACCGCAAAGATTGCAAGATATTTGCGTTTAAAATTTTTTTTAAACAAGTTTTTCAGCACATTGTGTGATTAGATTATTTGAYTTTGAGCTTTCTCAACTTTAGTTTTTTGCCATATAGAGTTTTGAGCTTTTAAATCTTTCTTGTGCAGAATTGGATTGAGGATCTAGGAAAATAAATAAATACAAAAAAGCTAAATTTTTATTCTTTGAATAATTGTTAAGTAGAAGTAGYTGGTACAAGATAGAAGAAAACTCTAAATTATTAATATCCTTAATATGGAATTGAAACGCACTATTCCCAATGGTGAGATTGTTCTAGCAAGAAAACTAAGTCACGTGGAACTTTTTTTTTTTTTAATTGTAAAAATTGCATTCGGAATGAATCCTATAACTTATTTTTTCAAAAAGATTAGATTGTCCAAAAAAAGATTATCCAAAACTTCCTCATAACAAATGCAAATGGAATGAATCAAATATTTTTATGTAGGCAAAAATATAATCTATGAGAAAAGTAATTGAAAGAAATTAAATTTTAAATTTAAATTTTTTTTTGGCTACCACCTCTCCCCTGTTTTGAGCTTATTTGGGCATAACTTTTGTTCCCGCACATCAATTGAAAAAAAAATTATATTTTTACAAAGCTAATGAGTTTTTCTCTGTTCAAAAAAAGTTTCAAAAAATCAGGACAAAAATTGAGACTATAGGTACTTGCCTAAAATCCCATTTGTCCGTTGAACGGAAAGTGGTCCTTTAGGGGTTAATATAATATATGTTGATGATACAATTGATAGTAGATTTTTTCTTCATCTCTCAATTTTAACATGGTGTCAAAGCAACATGTGTTATCCTCAGACACATGCTGCTAAAAAGTGCATATGGGGATGTTTTTGATCTTCTAATTTTTGAATTTGAAAGAAAAAAAATTGAAATTGCACTTCAAGCAATTTTAAGAGGAGAATATTAAAAATGAAAACACACAAGATAAACACAAGTCATGTTACCAAATTTGATGGCTCTTACTTCAGCATATGGAAACATAGATTGACTCTCATCTTCAAGGTATAAAAATTATGGCCTATAGTAAGTGGAGAACAACCGTTACCAGTGGCACCAACAACAGCACAAATAGCTGTTGGAACTCCTAACTTGCCTTCCTCAAGAGTAGGAAGTATAAGTCTATGGAAGGATCAAGTTGCATCAGCATTAACCATCATAAACAACTGCCTTGAAAACTCAATTCTTTGGAATGATTCAAACTATAAACTCCTCATAACTTTTGACTCATATTTCCAAATGGAATGATTCAAACTATATGCAATAACTTTTGACTCATATTTTCTATAAAATTTCAGCCCAAAATATGCAAATCTCCAATCACATGTACCTGCACAAAATTTCTATGTTGCCAAAAAACGCATGTTGGTTGTTTAGGAGTTAATAGGAGGCTAGGAGCAGTCCTTTCAATGTTGTTTTATGCTAAATTACCAAAAACAATTTGGAGGGGAAGCACTCCATACAACAAATTATCTATAAAATAGGAGTCCTACCAAGGCTATATCAACAAATTCAACTCCTTTTGAATTATGGTATGGCCTTCAAGCTAACTTATCTTGACTTAAAATATTTGGATGTAAAGCACACGTTTTTATTCCCAAAGAACAAAGACATAAATTAGATTTCCATTCTTTTGAAGCTATCTTCTTGGGCTATAGTGAAGAAACAAAAGCTTACACGCTAGAAAATTAATAATATYGAGAGATATTATGTTTGATGAAGTTCTTGTTACAATTTCTAAAAGACATTATTTACAAGAAGATAATGAACCTAAGATTTTAATAGATCTTGCATTATATAAAACATCACCTASTTTAAGAAGCAATCAACATGAGTTATCTCAAATTCAAGTATTATCTAAGCCTCAAGACTACAATTACAATAAGAACCTTCTCTGCAACAAAGTATATTCAATCCACCAAGCTCATCATTTTCAACACCATCACACCAAAACATTCCATCAATCAACAATGATCAAGTAAGTCATTTCACAAACAGATTTTCAAAGTTATCTTTGAATTCAAATCTAGATGATGAATTACCTTATGAAACTGAAGTCATTTCTATATTTAAATCACCATATGCACCTCCAAGTTCCTTGGCCAAAGTTACCAGGCAAATCAAACCTACAAGAGGGTTCCTTGAATCAATAGCCAGGAAACCATCCACAAAGAAATCTAATCCTAAGAAGCATCAAGCCATTGTTGTATATTTTTCCATGGATGTCACGCCTCCATCTCCTTGGGTTGCCCGAAGTGCCTTGGTGAGCAAGAAGGACCTTGGGGGTGACTTCCCAAGCCTTGCAATAGTCTAGGTAGGGAGTAATGGTGACTCCCGATCAAACAGGGCGCAATAGCGCCTTGATTGTAAAGAATTGGGGCATGTGTCATACGTGCTTGGAAAGCTCTTGAGGAGACGCTTCCAATGGTCCAAAGAACGCGCCATTTGGACTTGTGAGTCAAAAGTTATGGCCGTTCAAAGTTGGAGGTGTCCCGGTGGCGCCGGGACTCTTGAGGGCTAGGTGTGAGGGGTGTGGAATGAATCCCTCAACCAAATATGGCATGTAGTATATCATTGAAAAGGTATAAACACAAGGAACCTAGAATGACAAGCATTACGAGGTTCTAAGCTACAAGGCCAAAGTTATGRCCAAGAGAAGGGTCGTGGTGAAGGCGTGACGCCTCCCCCGGTGAACCCGAATCTTTGGAGGGCCATAACTTTGCAAGTACTTGTCCAAAAGGGACAAGTGAGGAGTCCATTGGCATCTACTCGTTGTGTAGATATTGAAAATAGGCTTGCATGTGCAATTTGAAGCCGTGAGTGCAAAGTTACGCCGTTTGGAAGTTCGAGACTCCAAACGGTGACGAAACTCGGATTTTGGGGTTGGAAGTGGGTGGTCTTCCAAAACCAAAGGTCATGAGGGGAACCCCTTCGACCTAGGAGGGGGGGGTTTGCCAAATCCCGCAGAGGGTACTATAAAGAAAGGTGGTCTCCCTCCTCACTTCCTCTTGGAGCCTTGGTGAGTCCCGGTGACTCATGGTGAGTGGTGGTGAAGTCACCACCACTCCAAGGCACCATGGGACACTAGTGTGAGTGTCCCGTGGCATTGGTTGGGTGGTGTCCCGCTCCTTGCTAGGCCTCTTAGGGTGTATCCCAAGTATGAGTACCGGTTACCTTGGTGAATAAGTAGCAAGTGCAAAATGGGCTAGCATAGAGTGGGGTGACACCCAAGGGCGGTTAGG